>PNEQ01132787.1:5679-41157 GCA_003012365.1 Medauroidea extradentata | reverse complement strand
TGTTAGAAATACTGTTGATTGGATATATGACTGAATTTTATTGTGATTTATAGTGTTTAATTAATTGATGGTAGACTTTTCTTGTGCTTTAATTGTCAAAGTTAATTAACGTGTCTGTGACACAGGAGTAATTGTGTGCATAACTAATTGTGTTGTGAGAGTTCTAGTTGATTACTGTTTTGTGTATTTCGTAGCTTTTGTGAGCTATTAAATCCAGTACTTAATTTAACTCTTTTATTTGTAATTATAAGACCTCTATCCCAAAGAACTCATGGGAATTGCCCACATATAAAGTTTGTGCTCTCAAACTTGTAACAATATAAACTGTAGGAATAATTGTCTAAACAGCAGCCCGCGCTATGAATCGTTAAGCCATGTATGTGAACTATAGTGAGAAACGGTGCGTTTTAAAACCTATGTCCACATATCTTTTTCTTTTCTTTTCTTTTTTTTTTCCTTCGTCTAGACGTGAGGATTGTTTTCTCAAAATATTGGCGTGCTATTTGATAACGCCATTTCGAAGAATCAAGACTCGAAAATGATTTTTTTTTTTTTTTTACTTCCCGAGGAACATTTTTGTTTCGGGAACTAACGAATTATAATTTCTGTTAACTATGACGTCGAAGTTGTTACTATATTGAAATATTAGTTTTCCCGCTTAACTCTTGATTTTGTGCAACGAAACGAGAAACTGTTTACGTTTGGTGATATTGGCAATTGCGTAATGTCTAAAACTTCAGCGCTGATTAAAGGTGACATGTGAGTAATGGAGCAGCGTCGGAATGAGGGGCAGGAGAATTGGGAGATCCCCGAGAAAACTCGCAGACCAACGGCATCTTTCACGATTCCCACATACGATAATCCAGGGAACCGACCTCGCCGGGAATTGAGCCCGAATCGCCGTAGTGGGAAGCTAGGGCTTTAGGCACCGCGCCAACTGCGTCGATTTTAATAACAAAAGTTGCGCGACAGCGTCCACTTGTAGCTCTAGTTGCTCAAGCAAAAGTCAACGTTATTTCAAAAGATTATGCTGTAAGCTTCAAAAACGAAGTTGCCATTCGTTTAATTTTCTAGCATTGCGTTGTTAGACTTGTTTTCTTCTTCATCGTTGCGTGGTGAGCAATAAATAAAAATTAATGAGAGGAAAGTGTTAAAGTTTGTGTACCTATTGTTTTAATTTTTTCAATTTTGCGTCCGCCAACAAATTCCGTATGTATACTGCAGAGCAAAATTTCATGTACAGCCAAAGCCGTGCCAATAAAATGCTACAATTTTGGGCGATAAAATTAGACTGAAATAATTTGGTCCCCGCAACATAAATACTTCAATTGACAACTGTGCAGACAAATTATGCGGTTGCGTCAAAGATGTTGGAAGAGTCCAGATGGAGCATGTCGCCGGGAATAGTAACCAAACCACGGTCCTCTATGTCTGTGAACCGAACAAACGCTTGAATTGGCTATGAACAATATGGCCGACTAATTTAAAAAAAAATAAAAAATATTAATTAGGAGGTGTGTAAGCCGGGTATAATATAGAGTTTTCAACCTAAAACATCAATTAGAGATCATAATACATTCATTTACCTTAAAAATACCCGTGAGTGGTGTACTTTTGTGGTTAAAGCAGTATGGTGGCTGGCTAATTTGCTGTCTACCTCTCCCCCCTCTTGTCTTCACTCCCCTCGCCCTCAATTCCGACCTTATGCTACCCCGTGGGTTGCGTCAAATGCAGATTTCGTTTGATTCAACTAAAGCTTTTCTCCCAGCGCGCAGTGTTGTATTGCGTGATGGCGCGTCGCGTCTGAAAAGACGCCTACTGCTGGTCGCCGTGCGACGCTAGTGACGTCTTTCCGAGACCATCGATCCGTCCTGCTTCTGTTCTGGCGTCATTCGTTGCTTCGCCCAATTTGTGCGTGATGGGATTTACGCAGTTTATGAAGCGTGGGCCGGGATATTTCAAAAAGCAGAAAGATAATGCCACTGGTGACGCAAGGCGCTGACTGCATTCGTACGTAGTAGAATTTTTTTTTTTACTTTGTAAGCAGAATGTGAATGTTGTGTAAACAGTCATGTATAAAAAGTAAGTAAATAGTTATTTGGACCATAGCATCTTTTTTCCGTTGTAGACACCGAAATGGGGAAGGCGAAAAGTCGACTCCAATACGAGTGAGCGATAATCACCATATTGAATTTTTGTATTTTGTGTCATGACTTTTCTTCTGGGTAAATTTTTGAACTTTATCCTAACTACGGAATTGAATACATACCAATAGCATTTTAGACGACATGAATATTTATTTTCCGTTACTGTTCTTACAAATCGAATTGTAGTTAGGAAATGTTCATACTTTCTTAAATGCAATTCGATCTGTATCAACAGTAACGGAAAATAATGATTTATGGTGTCTAAAATTCTAGCAGTATGTATTCTATTAAGATTAAAATATACACCTGATGTACAAATTCTTTGTTATAAAGCCGTTATATTTGTTTTAGGGTGTTTTTTGAAGAACCGATTTAATGTAGGTGTTCTTTAACATTTCTGCCATAAATTTGTTTTCTGCATTAAGTGCAATTTGTAAACAGTGATAGAAAAAAATGGATACTGATTTTTTCCTATCACTGTTTACAAATTGCATTGACCAAGTAATGCAAATTTAGGGCGGAATTGTTAAAGAACACATGCATTGAATTGGTTCTTCAAACAAAGATTTTTTACTGATACTATAAAACAATTATTACGGCCTTAAAAGAAAGAATTTGTACTTCAGGGGTATTCATAGTAGAATCGTAAAGTTCCAAAAATTTGGCCAGAAGAAAAGTTATGACACAAAATAAAAAAATTCAAGATGGTGACTATCACTCACTCTTAAACACCGCTTCGTCTCTAAGTGCAGAGCACGGCCATAAAGGAACAGGTCTGGACACTGGAGTTGAAAATTGACCCCGTTATGACTGATTGGCGCCACTGGCACTGTAGGGTTGTTTCAACATTGCGTAAATGGATCTACAAGGAGCAAGCACGTGTCGGAACTGCTAGGTGGTGTCGTAGTACGATCCTATATTGCAATGTTAAAACAACACTTCATTGCTAGTGGCGTTTTCAGTCATTGTTACCTGTACTTCTACGACCGTGGTCTGGACACTAGCAATGAAGTGTTGTTTTAACATTGCAATATAGGATCGTACTATCACATCTCCTAGCAGTTCCGACACGTGCTTGCTCCTTGTAGATCCATTTACACAAAATTAAGGGCTTGTTCCCGAGTTTTTTTTTTTTCAAACTGGTGCCAATAACTTAACGAAAAACGTGGTACTTTGGGTAATGAAATCTAAAAAACCGTTCAGTATAATTCTACAAAAAAATTCAGTTACAAATTGTAACTTATAAGTGTCAAAACTGTGCGGCGAAATTGGTAGCAATAAAAAAAAAATATTTTCGAAATCACTGCAAAACTCCGTAACAAGGCCTTAAAACAACACCAGAGAGCCAGTGGCGCCAATCAGTCATATGAGGTAACTTTTCAACTCCCAAGTGTCCAGACCTGTTCCTCTATGGCTGTGGTACAGAGTGCTAAACTATCGTGCAGTAGCCTATTTTCGTAGAATGTGTTTTCCAGCGGGGCTTTAAACTCTGACTCTATTATTTTATTACTGGGTGGTAAGGTAAGTGGGCTTTACGTCTCGTCGATAGCTAGGTAATTAAGAGAAGGTGACACACAACTGGGTACAATGACAGGAGCTGGGAGAGGAGTCGGACATGGCCTTTGTTAATGAGCCATCTCAGCATTCGCCTTGAACGATTTAGGGAAACCATTTTTATTTATGGAAAGTAGGCTGTGTGTTAAAAGTCCGACGCAGATACTGTAATTTTGTTTTACGATTGCGGCTGGTATTTTTCCAGCTACAGCAATGTTAAAAAACAATTTTTACATTCCTGAGTAGTTGGCCTGATAGGAATATTTTATTTATTTATTTAAATTCTGTAACGCAATGAATGAAAAATGTGCGATTATTACGTGAATCCAATTTATCTTGCGCTGTATGCAAGCATCGCAGTTGAAATTTTAATGTATGTTTTAGCCCGCAGTCAGTCTGGCTGGGTATTGCATATACGTTAAAAAATTCAATTGCGATGCTTGCAATACAGCGCAAGGTAAATTGTATTCGCACTGTAATCGCGGATTTTAAATTTTTCTTTCCAGAGTAAAAAAAATCGAAATATAAAATAATCCAATATGGCGTGGCTTTTGAACCACTAATAAACAAATTGAAGTGAAATAATTCGAATTATAACTACATGAGCGGAGCTGGTGCGTAAAAACCAATTACAAATTTTTTTGTATTTAAAAAAAAATTCTAAAATGTGCTAATATTTTGGCACTCTTAATTTTTTTAATGTATAAATATTTTATAATGAGTTTATATATGCTTCAAGCCGTAGACTGTGACACGTAGTTTTGATGGGATTTTTTTCCATTTCATTATGTTTATTAGTTTTCAAGATTTGTATGAAGTAAAAACGTGCAAATTTTGGCTTTGAAATGCCATTGTGGGAAAACTGAGCAATTTTTTTTTGGAAGAGAAAAATGTACTCCCAAATAATGTGTACAAAACTTAACAATATTTCATTCAAATGTAAAATTATGACTTTCCCCTACTTGAACTCCCTTAAGGCAGTTACATAAAGTCAAGAGGTTAGTGACGTCACACAGGTTGTCACACTCTCAAGTACTAAGAAATGTATCGGTCGTGACCACGGTCGTAGAAGAACAGGTCTGGACATTCGCCTATCTAACAATGTATTTTGCTTGACCCCCTTGTTTGCCTGTAGTTCGTTAAGTTACCAAGAATGTCGTACTTTTTGGCGCTGTTTTCCGGGCGGTCGGACTCAAACTCCGCCCACTTTTTTCCATTGTTAAATTTATAAAGTAAATAAAGATTGCTGGAGCCTTTTCTTAAAATTGTGAGCGAAGAAAGTATTTCGTAAATTGATAAAAAAAATACGTTTTGATAAATTGTTTATTTTAGCGGAAAGGAAGTGGGCGGAGTTTAGTCCGACCGCCGTAACATCAGCGCCAATAAAACACAATATTCTCGGTAACTTGGTGAACTGCAGCCAAACAACAAGGGGGTCAAATATCCAGGCGAGTGTCCAGACCTGTTCTTCTACGGTCGTGGTCGTGGCCTTTGTCAAGGAGACATTCCGGTACTCTCCCGGAGCGATTTTGTGAAGCCATGGAGAAATGAAGATGGCGGGAGCGGGAATGGAACCCGAGCCCTCAGGAAAGCGAGTTCAACACGCTACCTATGCGCCACTTCGCTTGCTGTAGAGTTGTATAAAATATTGTACAAGGACTGAGGACAATATAGGAAACTGATAAGAAAAACACGAGACGTTATTTAGTTCAAGTTCATGTCGATAAGAGAGCTGTTTTTTTTTTCTGCAGTAGTACATTGTTCTATGAGTAGTTTTACTTTTGTATATTGTTATTTGTTAATTGAAATGTAATCGTAATTTTAGAATTTATACATGCTCTTTTAGTTATTATTGGGATAACTTAAAATTTAAAATATTTATAAACACATTCTTACAATATTAGCCTAAGAGAAAATACAGTCCGTTCATAAGCAGCATAGAAAATAAGAGACATAAGAATGTGATATTTGCTAGTGCTTCCGGTTCTCGCAGTTGGTAACACGTGTCGCGCTGTAACTGTGCTAAAAAGCTGTACTCTCCCATATTCTGCCCATATTGTCCTTTTACGATATTTGGTTATATGTGTGTGTGCACGGCGGTGATTTGGCCTGGGGATATAAAACACACCGGTCCGGCCGGGACTCGTATTTATGCCGGCGGCGATGCGGGCTACGGCCAGAGATGCTACAACTTTTTTATCGTTTAGCTACGTGCTGTACGTATCGATATCGGTGCGGTGCTTTCTCGAGGTTTTTATAATCGATAATGATATATATCGCTAATATCCGTATCGGGAATTTTTTTACAGTAACTGCACGTTATAACTTTACACACATCAATAACATAGCTAACGGAAATATTGGTAGAAGAGTGAAAGATATATAGATAGAGATAGATAGAGAGAGAGAATATGTGTGTATATGTTATTGGGATATCGCAATAACGCAAAAATTTCTATTGGTTCATTTTATTAAAGTAACATAGTACAAAATTAATACAAATCGCATTAATTTACAATTTCACGTCTCTCGAAGACAATAAGCAAAATCCAGAGAACAGTAATCCTAAACAACAGTTTTTTGTCAACTTTCTGAGTAAATATACTGAGCCATACATCTTCATCCAGGTCGTACTCACAAGAAATAACCTATGTCTCCCCCCCCCCCCCAACTGATTCCCATCTGCTCAAATGTGGTCGTGTGCTGACATAGGAAGTGGTAACATTTCATTTCTTGTGCGGAGGCATAGGACATCACAGCAAAGGATTTACTGAGTATCATCAGATTCTATATGTTGCTTTAACCTCCAAAATACAGACGAGCTAGTGCAAGTAATTTAAATGTTAATAACACTGTTATTTTATTGTAAATATTGTTTTACACTGTGCAGTTTGTTTCTATATTTCCTATTATCTCCAAATACTGTCCTACTTCAAGCATGTTCAAATGGCCTTCGGTTGTATTCAATACAGCAACGAATGTTTAAGATTCATAAAAAAAAAAATAATTTAATTTGTAAATTAAGTTTGCAGAACGCCTTCGGGTCGTGCATTTTCCTCTTTTATACAGGATGTTCGGAAATTCATTTTACAAACTTCAAGGAATAGTAGAAGGGGGATTGAGTAGCCAGTATTCTGAATAGGAAGCCGTGTTTCGGAAACGTACCGTTTCCGTGCTACATAGCAATTACAATGTGTAAGATGTGCCGGTGTTGTTTTGCAACGGGATAGACAGTATGACGTCAGAAGAGCACCATGTCAAATGAGGTGTGACGTAAGGTACAGAATTAATTGACGTTTGACTCATTACAGAAGATTCTCAAATGTGTACCCGAACCATGTTCATCGGAGACACACAGGCATGATACCACAGCAGGCTAAACGTCACATGCCATCGGGTGATCCTCTGCTGTCCTATTTGATTGCAAAACAACCCCGGCACATCCGACACATTGTAACGGCTGTAGCACGGAAACAGAATTTTTTCTGAACATGGCTTCATATATTTAAAATATTGTTTACTCAGTCCCCACTACTAGCCCAGGAAGTTTGTAATACTAATTTCCTAATATCCTATATATGACCTGTGCTTCTGTTTTTTTAGTTGTGAACCAACCCCAAGACACTGACAGAGGTCATCCTAGATAATAATAGCACTAAAAATCTAACATTAAAAAAATATCACAAGCTGTTACTGCATATATGCTAGTGCAACATTAACTATAGTTACCTTGCTGTTTTTTATGGTTGGCAGCGAAATTATGCAGTATAATTCAGTGTGTTTCCTATTTAAATACAATAATACAGAAACAAAATCAACCGCAAACATTAAGTGACGTGTCCAGATAGGTTAGACATTTCCCGTCGTTAGCCGTTACGCGCGGAAAGATGCGAATTGGCTGAAAATAGAACTTTAGCAGGGCTTTTTGAGTGCTGACTCGATCGCGAACCACGTATAGATAGGTCTGATGGCAAAGTGGAAGGAAGGAAGGAAGAGGGAGGGAGGGAGACGTGTGTCTCGGCGAAGGAGCTGTGACTGGTATAGCTGGTTGCGGGGCCAGCCAGACCTTGACGTAGCGGTACACGGGGCCGCAGCCGTCAAGGTTGACAGACACCGGTCATTACTTACTGCTGCACGCTTGCTTCCTCCCGGCTCCGCGACCTTCACAGCCCGCCACCAACGCCGTATATGTGCACTTCGCTGCACCACTTACCTCCGTCGATACCTCCAGTCGAGAATGCCCGAGTCGACTAGGACGTTTTTGGTACATACATGTAATGCACTTATGCCACCGTTGAATATTTTGTTCATCTCGGACGACATAGTTATGTAGTTGTGACTACATATTGCACTTGCGAATCGATGATGATAGTCTTTCCATATTGGCATGTCAAAGTCAAAATTTTCATGTCACGGAAACATGCAAATACAAACAATAACTGACTTCGATTTAAATTACACTTAAATTAGATATTGTTGCGTGCCATGTACCTGGAGGCCGGTGGTCGGCGGCTGTTTCGTAACACTTTGTGGACTGGCCCCTGTCTCATAGACCGGGCGGCTATGTGATGGAAGTAACGCCGAAGCTACGTCATAGATACCTGTCCCAACTGCGTCTTAACCCTACGAGGACGGCCTACGTGACTCAAGTCATGTACGAAACGTGTGGTAAGGTCTATTTTTAGACCCCCGAAATGGGGGGAGTCCCCAACTGTTTTGACGAGTATATAAGCGCCGAATCGACAACTTTGGGGGGAGTTCGCTATTTGTCGTGCTAGAGGAAGGTGATATGGTTGTGGAGAGAGACTGGTGAAGACCTCTTGGTGACGTCAGAGTCTACTGTGAGGCTACAGGCGGCTACCTTCAGAGCAGTGTTGGGCGAAATAAGAGGACTGCTGCGACGGGCTGACGAGCGAAGAGGAGGTGCGCGACGGGAGTCGAACCGAAGATCTCAAGGGTAAAGACAGCGGTGAAATTGGGGTGCTGCGCAGCTCACGGCGATTCATCACCACTGCGGACTATTAAGGTTGTACACTGTCACTATTTGAGAGACTTTTGATTGTATACATGACTGAATTTTTATTGTGATTTGTAGTCTTTAACTAATTAATGGTAAATATTCTTGTGCTTTAATTGTCAAAGTTAATTACCGTGTCCGTGACACAGGAGTAATTGTGTGCATAACTAATTGTGTTGTGAAAGTTATAGTTTATTGCTGTTTTGTGTTTTTGTAAGCTATGTGAGCTAGTAAGTCAATAACTTAATTCAACTCTTTTATTTTTAATTATAAGACCTCTATCCCAAAAGAACTCATGGTAATTGCCCACATATAACGTTTTTGCTCAAACTTGTAACAATATTATAGGCTATATGCTAGAATATTTAAAAACACGCACTACAAAATCACATTGCTGTAATTTAAGAAAATTTACATTTTTGTCTTAATTACAAATAGATTACTTTTTTTTCAGTATTTTGACATATGGTTCACAATATGTAATTTCAGTGTTAATTATTTCAGTCTAATAAGTTAGTTTGTTTCTGTTATTTGTATGTTCTCGTAATTTACAAGTTTTGGTTCTGACATGCCGCTGTGAGAAGACTATAAAAGCTAAAAACATTTTAAACGTGGACAATGTGTAGTCACAAGTAATATCTACAAAACTGACAGTTTGCCGTACAAATATAAAATCATGCGTATTTTGCCTCCTGAACGCCCTTAAGCTAGCTGTCTTTTTAAATAATACCATGGAAACTATGAACGAATAAGATTTTTCATACAAAAATAAACACGCATTTAGTATTTTCCTATTTTCAAAGTAGAGAATGGTTTTCGTACGGAAGCGTTATCTTCAGAGGTGTGTGAGTGCTACCAAATATAATTTATAGGGGCCGGAAAATTTCGCCGATTCAGTGACCTGCATGTTGGAATCCATTGTCGTATGCATATTCAAGCCCCGTCTATTCGTTCATTATCTGTTGTTCCACTGAGTAGCAGCTAGTGAACAAATGGTCGGGGTTTGAGTATGCACAGGGAGGTGGATTCGAACATGAAGGCCATTGAATCCTCTAATTTTCCGGCCACGGTCAGTGATTGGATGTTCAATTTTCAGCGGCTTGGGGTTCTACCCGCAAATCACAGACATGTGGTGTCGCTCTAACCTTATTCTGATTGGCGCAGTCAGATGAACGACACCTCAGCACGAAGATAACCTTGAAGCAGAGCTGCAGATAACAAGTCGATTTTTATGCATTGTCAGTTTCCGTTTTTTGGTTTTAAAATGAACCGGAGAAGCATGTGGAGTGTATTATTTGACTGGCGTTGTCAATGATATTTATAGACCCGGAATTCAAACTCCTGTACACGTCAACTACTTCATGATTCCGTTACAGTTACGGAAACTCATCCTTGAGGATTGAGATACCAATAGCAGACTTCAATGAAAACTCTCTTCGACTCCCAGGCTACTGTCTTATATGTACAACTTTCCGCTCGCTGGGGCAGAAGCCAACCAACGAGAAGCTGAGGGCAGAGTGTACACAGGACTGTGCAGTCTAGCCGGCAGATTTTTGAACCCGCGAAATTTTCGGGTCTCTAATAATATTTACAAAGGATGGTATATCGCGAAAATTTTTCGTGCCAGCATAACCTTGAAAACGCTGCATTTTCTTGCAGCGTCTACACACCTTACACGACGTAGCTGTCTGCAGACCAATAACAGACATCAAATATTGCAACAGCGGGATTCTTATTGGCTCAGTCAAATAAGGTAACAGCTCCACGTACAAGCGAAAGTTAGTAATCTTTTCATAAGCTGAACGTAGGTTGAAAACCAGCAAACTGTCAAAAGTTTTCTCGCGATAAATAATCGTCTCTAATGATATTAACAATACATGTCCAAACTGACTGACTTTATACGTGCCAGACTATCCCGGTTGTTTGTTAGCCCATTCCTCCTTCCTCAACCCAGCAGTGGAGAGTGCAGAAGCTGACGTGTGACGCGAGTAGCTCGTCGGAACCAATTATCGGGGCAGAGGTGTTGGATGGCTGGGCGCGATTGCAGGCGAGGCCTCGGGGAGGTAATTGATTTCCTGCCACCCGGTCCTTTGAGTCAGCCTCGCTCCCTGGCGCCGCACTCGTCTCGTGATTGCGGTAGCCGTGCTGATTGGTCCCCGCCACCGGCCCGGTCTTCAATTGTTCTGTCGCCAGGAGGGTCTCCTCCAGCTTAGTTTCCCGGTGTGCTCAACGACCAGGCACAGCTCTCAAGACCTCTTCGCCGCGACGTTGAATGACTGGTCGCAATTACTTCATTACAGCCCCAGTCTGCCGACGCCCAAGAGAAGACATTAGCTCGGGGAAACACTGAAAACATCTGCGTGTGTTTTATGTTATCGTTAAGTAATCAATTTACTCGAACACATATATATTCCTTTTATTACCTCCAGCGAGGAAAGAAGCTTCAGGACCCGCCTACCTGACCGTTGTTAGATGCTCAGAAGTGACGGAGATATAAAGACGACCTTGTAACGCGTAATAAATGCCGCATCGCCTCAACGGGCCAAACCTGGCTGTTGCCGAGCAATCTTTACTACGGTAGATAACCTTTTTCATCTTGTTTTTTTATAAGTTTGTAGCAGATAATTATTTTTCTAAACATAAATTATGACTAAATTTGGTTCTTATGAATTATTTATCAGTCATCGTTTTTGCATAATGGCTTGCCGAATTCACAATTTGTATGGTAGTCTACGGTTTAAAGTACTACACTAAAATAATTGACTTACCAAACTGAAGTTCTCGTATATAAAGCCACAAATTAAAATATTTTTTAATTTAATTCTTGAATTTTTTAAATTTTAGCATTATTTTTTAAACACAAAAATATTTGGTTTTTATTATATACGGAGACCTTGTAGTCTACGATATCGTTATCGTTTATGAATTATTTTAGTTCGGTAAGTACGTTGAGTTTTGTGTCGTACCTAAAAACTGTGACGTGCAAATTTTTACTTTGACAAGACATATTGCAAAAACCATGATTAGGGCCCACGATTTTGTCGCGAAAAGATTTTTGCCCCACTTTGTTTCAGTGACTCACGTGCACATCGGCAGTTCTGTTCCAAGGTTATTGGCAGAGTGTCTTTGTTCAGACACGTTTCTCATTTTACTGCACCAATTAGACTAAGATTATTGTGAGTCTGGACGTCTATAATTTGCTGAGGCCAGTGAGAGTAAAATCATCCAACCACAGACGACGTAGCAGAGCTGCAGGTGTGCACATGACGCATTGGAACCAAATGTTGCAGAAATCTTTTCGCCATAAAATCGTGGCTCTAACCATGATATATATAAACTTTCGTAAAAGTTATATTAAGTCATAATTTATGTCTAAATAATATGTATATATGGTACAAACATCAAAAACGGAAAATTCTGTATCAAAGTTCAGTGCACGTTTATACCTGAGTTTCACATACATCCGGTTAGTACATTTTGAATTACTACAGTCTGAAAATACCGTATTTAACTATAATGGATGTCTTAGAAACAGGGTTTTTATGAGCATTGTGCCTTTAACGGCATTCCATTGTTGCCCAAAGTATTTTATTTTCGTACACGTGCACAATGGGCACATATGGACTAGTTTTATAAGGAAAACGTATTTACGAATTTACGAACACCCTGTGTTTGCATTTGTATTTGCGTGGTAGTCAGTACCCTTAAGTACAGCGTAAATGTGTCGTTCATGATAGCATGCAGTAAATTGTATGGTTACTGTGTGAAATCAGTACGGTATCACGTTTTCTCGAGACATGTTTTCTGCCGTCTTGATAAACATTTGTATTTAACTTACATGCAATTATGAATGTTTGTGTAAATTAAAATTATTTTACTCTGTTTTTTTATTGTGATTAGCAAAGATTGTTCCAAGTCTTTTCAAATCAATGAAACTAAAAATGTTGTGGGTTTTTTTTTAATATGGACTTCTTTTGTTGTGTCTATCTGTGGCATGTTTCCTGGCTAAAATCTACAATATGGTGTTTCTGAGTATAACCGAATATATGTTTTCTTTGTAACTAGGGCCCAATGCATAGAGCTGTGCCAATTATTTAAAATGTATTTTACGATGCCAGTATCTATACCGTAAGAAATTGTATAAACATGTTCCGTACGTGCATATAGTAAGGCGAAGAAATTTATTTTATTTAACGTATCCCATTAAGTCATTCTAAATAGCAGCACGTATGGAGAAAATGTCAACTTTGTATGAGAATGATAGGCCTACCATATCATTGTATGGTAGATTTTTCATACTAATTGTAGTTGGAATACTTACATTACATGTATAGGAGATTTAGCAATTTTTTTAGTGTGAAAGGTAGTATATGCGGCTATTGGACATTTCACTTTGCACGTGGCTCCTGCAATGTTTTAAAAATAATTATATTCAAAGAATGCTTTACGCCCGAGCAGGATTATTTTTTAACTCGACTATTTATGTTCACAAAAAGGCTAACGCTCGATACACGTTCGCCCGTGCTTTGACTTTCACGTTTGCCCACTTTGACGGAATTCAGTTTTTTTTTTTTTTTTGTAATATGAAAACTAATATTAGCTGGACCGGCTACGTGCAAAATTGAATATGAGTCAGTTAAAAATACTCTGCCCTTGCCACGGCCAGAGATCGATCGCAGTTCACCCGGCTTGCCAACATACGTGTTAACTGTGCTGTCCGTGCACGACAGGAAGACAACTGTGATTGGTGTACGCTTTTCATGGTTCGCCCTACGACTCCGGTCCAGCTAACATGTTCTCAACGCACGCTAGCTTTGACGCAAAACTGTGTTCTTTGCTGCAGAGGATAACAAAATGTTCAGGGTTTATGTAACTTGCTGTGAAGATACAAGACTATTGTTTTATTGCAAAGTAAAAAACTTAAGACGCATATATTTGGTGCTAACCACTTTTTTTTTCTTTAAAACGTTTACTTTGATTGCAATCGGGTGTTCTAGAAATTAAAATAATCGTTTTAGAAGTAGTTTATCTTAAACTACCTTTACCATAAAGGATGCTTAATTTTTTAAATGCCAAGACAATCGTGTTTTACCATTAATGCATACAGGATGCCTACAAATGATTGGAGGGGTTCCGTGATTTTACTATATGGCGTACGTAACACAACTTGGCAGATTTGTACAGAAACTCATGTGGTTATGTTGACTTCACTACAGGTGTTGGGGTACCTTTCCTCTTTACGAACCTACATATAAACCATATAATTAACTGCCAACTATTCCATCTTTTGTTGACAGTATACTTTTAGTCGGTATTTTTTTTTTTTGCGACATAAAATGTGTGGTTTGACCAGAAGTGTTTTTTAAAATATATTTTTGGATTTTTTTACTGAATTCAAATTCAACGATTATATGTTATTGTCGGCTTGCAAGACTTGCTTAAAGTAATGGTTATGTTGAGCAGGTTATTTAAGAAGACGTAACTTGTAAGTTGAAGAAACTCTGTTAAAATTAACGCTACCATGCAATTTTATCACATTCTTTGATCTTGTGTTAGGTTCGCCGTTACGAAAGTACGCTGTAATCATCCGCTAAATTTCTGTAGCGGTAATTGTAAAACTGGTAGAAAATTGCGCTGTACCTCATTACGTTGAGAGGCGTGTGCAGTGTGTTGCAAACGAGGCATCCCGTCTACACGATTATGATAATATTTAGCTATTCACATTGATATTTCACGTTTTATGCTAGTTTTGCAATTTTGTTCACGTGGCAGATATTCATAATTTTACATTTGCATGACACAGTGTTCGTTTTGTAGACGTTACATGTGACTACGTTATCCACTTGAAAAAATGTGTTAGCTATCATAGTTTTTCCGTAGCGGCAGGGTGCGACACAAAAACAATCACAAAAAGTGTTTATTACAATGGTACGAGTGCGACCCTTTCGTGGAATTGGAGGTGCCGGAGCTGGAGAAGGTGCAAAGACTGGCATTAAGGTGGGTGAAGGATAAATTCAGAAGACAAGGGCAGGCTGGTGAGGACGAAGGGAACTTTTCAGTCATCAGTTATGTTGAAGGAACTCGGGTGGAACTCGTTGAACATTTGTTGACATGCTTTATATTCTGGTTGTCCTTGGATGCCAAATGGGATCTTTTAAGTGAAAAGATTGAATGAATGAACGAAATTAAAATATTGTATAAATGAAGGAAAGGAGAAGAATGGTCAGTATGTACGGGATGGTAAATTGATTGATAGCCTGTTAACTAAGGCAGGATATAGAGGAAGAGGAAATAACTGCAAGTAGATACTTGTGACGAGGAGCAGGTTAGGCAGTCAATTCTTAGGAGGTCGGCGAGGAAGCGGAATTTATTTTCTGAAGAGTTGGTGACTAAGCGGGGTAGGGAAGTTCAGAGCTGGTATTCGTAATCAGTTTGCTTGGAGAAAGTTTGGCGCATCTTTCCTGGCAATAGAACACGATTCTTTAAAGGCGCGGTGTATCCCAATATTCATCATCGTAATTTTATTTTTTTATTTGCACCACATATTTTTTTTCTTATTTTAGACACAAAATGTGACTAAATTTGGCTCTTATGAAATTTTTTTATCTCTCATAGTTTTCGCGAATCACAGTAGATAAAGACATCGTAGGCTACAATGGCATGCTCATAAAATTAAAGAATAAAAATTATTTGCATTTTAAAAAAAAATGCTGAAAGTGAAAATAAAAATTTTAAAAATTCAATTTTTTTTAAATAAAAATTTCATAAGAGCCAAATTTAGTCACAGTTTGTGTCTAAAATAAGAAAAAAAATATGTGGTACAAATAAAAAATAAAATAACGATGATCAAAATTGTGGTAAACCGCACCCTTAACGCATCGAGCGAGTCGTTTGCGTCTTGAATACAGTTACGTAGGCTCGCAAAGTTACAAGAGGCATATCCTATCCTCTTCACAAACATTACATATTTTCAAACTGTTCGTAACTTGGGAATGTGGCGCATCGTGCAAGTGATCACTTCAACAATTTCGATGATAGTGCACGAGCGGCATTTAGAGGTGGGATTGGTGAATCAGCAAGTGTAGTTCATCAGAGGCAAGCAAGCGCAATCCGTTAATCTTTCCTACTTAAATAAAATTGTTAGATTAGGTTGAGTTATGTTGACTTAGGGTAGTTTAGGTTAGTTTATCTAACCTAAACTACCCTAAAATAACTTAACTTTTTTTTTACGTAGGACTACTTCTAAAGCCTCTAGAAACATTTCTCATCAAATAGGTAAACTACACGTTTAAAATGAGTAGTTAGGCTGGTACACGATGAGTTGTGATTCTTGATAGTTACCGTCGTGGCTGTATTATTCGCCCACCCATCACGTCCTTCCAGCACGACCACTCGCGAGCAACTCGCAGGTGCGTGGTGTCGTGTGGTCGCCGCGACGGGTCCCGTTTCTGCGTACCACTCCATTAATCACCGGATGTGCGGTGGACGCGGAGCTCATCACAACGAACCAAGTGCCGTCGGCGAACACGGGTGTCTTCGGGACTGCAGGTCCGAGCTGTAATTTTTTTTAAAGACAAAGGTGTTTATTTATGCTATTTTCAGTAAGTTTCATTTTTAAAATCCTCATAGGAAATGTTGGAAACTGTTTTGTACTATGTAATCTACTCTTTTTTTTTTTAACAAAAGTGTAATATTTGTGGCTAATTATTGACCTTTAGAAAACTTAAATACGCCTCCTGTCTAAATAATGTAAAGTTCCACGATATATGACTAACCGCTTATAAAACGGTCACGAAAGGCTTGTGTTCGATGGAATCACATACTGGAAAAAAAATATTAATGTGTTTTTACAAGAAAAAGCTTGTAAAGAAAAACCAAAACATTTATAGACTAGGCACTACAACAAAAATGTCGCAGGCCATCAAAGTTGCCTAATTTTCCTAAATACCTGTGGAGACTAGTGGGATGTATTTCTATGAGCAGAGTATTTTATGTGGACTGACGATTTGATGTCTGAAAAACTTCTCGATGCTCATGTGTACAGTGAGTCTCGATTTGGGTAAATGATGGCCTTCCATATACAAAGAACATCTAAAGTTAGATGGCATTTTACGATGAAGCGTTGTAAAGGACTTGATAGTTTAAGTATAAAAATAATTAAGTTCTTTCCTTAATTTGAATTGTGAGACTGACAAAGGAGAACAAAGAATGTCCTTTTGGCATTCGAATAGGCCAAATTAAGGATTATATTATTGTTATATTTAAATCATCATATTCCTCATCGTAGCCAGATCCATAAAAATTAATTACGAGCAAAAGTTATATGAAAATTAAATAAATCCAACATGTCGACAACTGTTCTGCCAACGGCCCAATTACGTGTTAACGGGGAAGTCTTCAGCCTCATAGAAACGTCTGTATGATTTTCGTGCAGTTTACTAACGTATCTCATAGTACGTAGTGTTTCGATACATGTTTTTTTATTTTAAACTGTATCGCAGAGCTTGAACGTGGTACTTAATTGCCGTTGGGTTAAAATTTGAGAGATTGGCATATTTAATTTAAGAGAGCATGGTACGTAATTCAACGCTAAAAGCACCAATCTATAACTGTAGGTTTCTAGAAGCCAATTTGCGAAAATTAACAATAGCAATCCCAGACAATAGCTTTAGCCAACGAAACAAAATTGTTTCAAGGTTACGAACTTCTGAGGCATAATCTCTGACGCCGGAACCTCGTGCATTTAACTGCGGCGCAGGAGATCACGCGTAACGAATTAGTAATTCTGGATAAATATTTACTCGTAAAGTTGGCAAACACCGTTATCTAGGATTGCCATTGAGTTTTTTTTTCCCATATTGGCTTCGAAAAAAGCGTAGAAATTAATTTATATTTTCAGCGTTTATTTATCTACCATGCACTAACAGTGCGTAAACTGGAGTTGCCAACTTTCATGTTTAGGATACAGGACTTCCCGTATACTGGGGCTAAATAAATTATCCCGTATGGACATTATACGGGGTTGCCATATTTCCCGTAATTTATCACTTTTAGAAACCAAAATGAATAAAAGGTATCAGAATGTCGGGAAACTACTATTTGAAGCCGAAAATTCCAAATATGTTTTCTACATACATGCAAATAATATTTTGTTGTCATTCATGTATATTAAAAAAAATTAAAATGGTACAGAATTTTTTACTTTTCAGGTGGTATTTAAATGGATTTGGTGATAGTTAAAGGCGATGGTTTAGCGCGGGAAAATGTGACCGTTTTATGGGTTTCAACGCACGTTCAGCTTATCTGAGGATTACTGTCTTTCACTTGTACATGGAGCTGTTACCCTTTTTGACTGAGCCAATAAGTATTCCGCTATTGTAATATTTGATACCTATTATTGGTCTGCAGGCAGCCACGTTATGTCAGACGTGCATCACCCAATCATATGTATTGAAGTTAACTACAGTGTTTTCAAGAGTTTGTTTGCATAAAACATTTCCGCGATATACAATCATCTCTAGTAATATGCCTACTTTTCCTTGAGAATTTTACTTGAGATCAAATAATTTGAGTCGAGCTACCGGAAATATCCCTATAGTAAATCTGAAAGAATTGGCACCCCTAACCCATGACCTAATGTAGCATAATTAGAGGTTCGTCAGTTTCACGGATGCATCTAGCAGCAGCCTAAACTTGTCTGTGCTATACACCCACTGGCCACAATCGATTATCTATTGGCTTATTATCGTACAAGCAGGTAGCAAGCGATAGCAGTTCGCATTATTTCCTTATTTACTACTGGCTTGCAGTAGTCAAACGCGTTTGATAACAGCTGCCAGCAAGTCATAGACATGACAATGAAGTATACATAATTGGCGTTCAACCTGACCTGGAATGTATCTGCGAAATTTACGTACCTCTAAGCATAATGTTGATTTTAGTTAAACTTAAGAGTTACAACATAGGCCTGTTACTTTTTCATGGAATATATACATAGAACAATTATTAAACATTTAAGTAACGCGTAACTGTTAGTTTTCCTTCTGCATTATAAAAACACTTCCTTTGGCAATAGCACACTTATGTTGGGACAATGAAAGTTTTGTTTGAATAAGAACCACTGTATTGGCACGGGTCCAGTGTTATTAAATTATCACGTCTGGTGTAATTATAAAACGTAAGACTGGTGGAAGGAACCTTGCTGAGTTTTAAAGACTACGTATTCGTGAACGATGCTATGATCGTGCCCCGAGGTTGTACATCGAGCGACATACCTTCATGTACGCCGCAAGCCGCTATCTTCCGTTTGGCCGCCCGCCACTCGCTGTTTGTTATTCGTCCCTTGCTGCCTGCCGTGCGGAGAGCGCCGTAGACCTTACGGTGCCAGTAAATACGCTGTTAACCTATACCGCACATCTTGTACACAGCGCATCAGAAGAGCACAAGTCAAGGGCGGGACTTCAGCGTTTTAGTAGGGGGTGGCAAATAAAGTATAGGTAGAGCCACGACTTAGTCTCGAAAAGATTTTTGCCCCACTTTGTTTCAGTGTCTCTCATGCACATCGGCAGTTCTGCTTCAAGTTTATTGGCAGCGTGTCTTTGTTCAGACACGTTTCTCATTTGACTGCACCAATCGGAATAATATTATTGTAACTCCGCGCGTCTGTAATTTGTCAAGGCAAGTTAAAGTAAAATCACCCAATCACAGACGATGTTGCAGAACTGCAGGTGTGCACATGACGCATTGAAACCAAATGTTGCAAAAATCTTTTTTCCATAAAATCGTGGCTCTAAGTATAGACGATTTGGGATAAAGTGAGCACTCAAAAAACCCTACTAAAGTTCTTCTTTCAACAAGTTCATATCTTTCCGCGCGTAACGGCTAACGGAGGGAAATATCTAACCTCTCTGGCCACGTCACTTGACGTTTGCGCGTGTAAGATACGATCTGCAGTCAGTATGAATCGACACAGTTTGTCAAAAAAGTTTATTAACTATATAAAATACAATTATGTCGATTTCGGTTGGTTTGGTTTTAGTATTGTTGAAATTAAATAGAAAAATACACGGAACTATATTGCGATATCTCGCTGCCGACCATACAAGCAGTAAGGTAACTGTAGTTTATGTTGAAATATATGCAGTAGCAGCTAGTGATATTTTTCAAAGGTTAAATTTTTTGTGCTCACTTTATCCTGAACGACTTATAACAACAATCCAGTCAGTAAAGCGGGGCCATTGGTGATGTTTTCTCCAGGAAAATGTGGATTTCAAGGTGCAAAGTGGTGCTATTTAAGCAGTTTTCAGCCAAGTTATTGTGTAAGGTAGTATAGCTAATAGAGAGGGCAAACATAGTTTTGTTTGTTATCAAGCAATATTGGAGTGGCATGTGTCCCCCCACCCCTTTGGCACTCCAAAATCCTTCTTATGAATGGAGTGTTGTTAGGGATACATAAATTTGTTCGCTTCCACGACTCGAAGTGGAACAATTTTTTCGAAAGTTTCTTGCGTTGGAAATATATTATTAAAGAAATTACTTGTGACATACGCCATTGCAGCACTGTATTGTTACATAAAACTAAGATCAAGACAATAAAACAATACAATAAACTACGAAAGTTTAGTTGTAGATGCAAATAAAAGAAAAACACGAAACTATTTCCAAACAGAATTATTTAAAATCGCACAGATAAATAAATAAACCTAAGTGTAAAAATAACAAAAAGAAAAAACTAAGAAAATCTAGTTAAAAAAAGATTATCTGTTCGGCGACCTGTGTTGTATGCGTTTAAATTAAAAAATATTTTATTTTAGTTTATAAACAGTTTACTTTTTTATGTTAGTACAAAATTTGGGTCGTTAATGAGGCAGTCGAATTCATAACCTTTCAATTCCTATTGTAATTCCATGTGTATAAATAATTTTATTGTTCAAAAATTTTAGCCTTTTAAGAAGCTTGAATTTTCTCTGATTGCTTCTAACGTACATTTTTTCTGCTCGTGGGGCGGAGTAGTCATATAAAACGCCAGAGATGATAGCCGCGTGTCGCTTTACCTTGTTACCGACAAGATCCCATTTAATCCCCCCCCCACGGGGGGGGGGGGGTTGAAACGGTTCCCACCTGCTCCGCTACATGTTGTCTTAACTGTGTCCTCGAACTGGGAAAATGGGTCCGGGGAAGGTTTATATGTGGTGTATGAGGGGGGGGGGGGGACTGCTTGGAACATTTCTCAGCAGACAGGTTTGACCACTACCTTACTTAACCACCAGAACAAGAAATATTTATTGATGTTGATACTACGCGAGAAAACAAGTTGTATCAACTCCTCCTTCCTCACTCCACCACCTCCACTTCCACCGCAATTTTCATCACCATTTTTTATATTTTTTATTTGTACCAGATATTTTTTTTTCTTATTTTAGACACAAAATGTGACTAAATTTGGCTCTTATGAAATTTTTTTATCTCTCATAGTTGTCTCGTAATGGTATGTTAAAGTCATATTTGTCATGTTTCCGTTTTAAAGACTACACTAAAAGCAACTGGTATACCAAACTAAAAAAATCACAGTGGATAAAGACATTGCAGAGTGCAATGACATAATCATAAAAATAAAAAATAAAAATTATTTGTATTTTAAAATAATGCTTATACTGAAAATAAAAATTTAAAAAATTGAATAATTTGTTTTTAAATACAAATAATTTTTATTCTTTATTTTTGTGAGCATGACATTGCAGTCTGCAATGTCTTTATCCACTGTGATTTTTTTTTTAATTTGGTGTATCAGTTGGTTTTAGTGTAATCCTTAAAACGGAAACATGCCAAATATGACTTTAACATGCCATTACGTGAAAACTATGAGAGATAAAATTTCATAAGAGCCAAATTTAGTCACATTTTGTGTCTAAAATAAGAAGAAAAAAAATCTGGTACAAAAAAATGGTGATGTAAATTGCGGTAGCCGCGTCCTTGTGTGTATCTGAAAGTCTGATTGTTGAACCGCGCTGCAAATATTTTATTTTGTTTAACTGGTTACACACTTTTACTGCTCGACAAACCTAAGTGTGTCCTCGGAAAATATGTGAACTACAGCCTCTCTGGCATACCTCACCCTCCTACTCTCCTTTGTCCCACT
Source organism: Medauroidea extradentata (assembly GCA_003012365.1). Taxonomy (NCBI): domain Eukaryota; kingdom Metazoa; phylum Arthropoda; class Insecta; order Phasmatodea; family Phasmatidae; genus Medauroidea; species Medauroidea extradentata. The sequence continues at coordinate 19,301 of PNEQ01132787.1, read as the reverse complement.
ACACCCTATACCAACCAATAGCGAGCAAGTAGCCTGGACGTCGCGACACGACGGAAAGTGACCACCGGTGTGTAGTTGTCCTACCTTTATTTCATGGGTTGCACAGGCCTATTAGACCTACTACAGATGCTCGCTTACAATATGAATGGAGTGTACATGGAGGGAGGGCCCCAAGACATGTTCTTCCACTTCCTTCACACGGCGACATCGAAACACTAGCGCTCTTACCTCCCCTACCCGGGGCAACACTTAGGTTTGTCGAGCAGTAGAGGTCGTTCGGGGTAAAGGGAGCTCTAAGTATTTAACCTTTGAAATAAATCACTAACCGTTGCAGCATATAATTCAACATTGACAAAAGTTACCTTAATCGTTTGGGGCGGATCCGGGATTAGGAGGGCGGGGAATAGTTATTACTACAGAACTCCAAAATTCGTTAGCAATGGCGTGTATTCAGAAAATCACTTCAGTTGATGATTGTTTAGTTTAAAGAAGCGTTGCAAATATTTCGTAGCGGCGCACCATAGTGTAATTGGCGCGGTCAGATGGAGACACGCCGTTATCGAAAGAATAACATCAGATATTGAAGTATTGTATTTGGGGACTGCTGATTTTCTCGAAAAAGAGTTTTGTCCCACTTGGTTTCTGTGCCTTATTTGGACATGTGCACCTCTGCTTAGTGATTATTGGCAGCGTGTCTCTGTGAAGTGACGTCACCCATTTGACTATGCCAATCACAATACGAATACTGCAACACCACACGCCTCGTGTTTTGCGGATGGAAGCCGAAGACACGCGAGAGATGAAACATCCAGTAACTAACTATAAAGCAGACCTGCAGATGTGCACGTAAAACACTGGAACAAACTGGGGCAAATTCTTTTCCTGATGTTTTCGTGGTGTTGGATATTTACAGTAAAAAGTTACTGATAAAAACAGCCAATCACTGGCCATGGAGCAGAACTGCAGATGTGCACATTATGCACTGGAACGAACTGGGGCAGAAATCTGTCTACAAGAAACAAGGGTCCCTAATTTTGTGACACGAAACACGTGTAGCGAGTGTTCTGGAGTGTACGTCAGCGTTGGTCATCTGCGTTCGGCTGATTTGGGTCTGTCCAGCTGGCGCGGCCGGCGAAAAGTCGCATCGCCGAACGATATTTTCTTTTTACCGCAACACGCGCCTAGACAACGTGCAGACAGGCTGAATGCAGATTAATAGCTCAGCGGAGTGTGATCACCCCAACCCTCTCGTCGCATGAATTGTTCGTTTAGAAATGTCAGCGGCGGTATTGTGCGGCCCAGTTGCGAAACAATGCTCGGCCGACAAAGAACCGGCGCGGGCGGCTGGTTGCGACATGTGGCCGGTGTTATGTCTGCGCTCGCCACGCCCACCCCTGATTCATTGCTGCAGTTGTAGCCAACTGTGTTGTTCTACGACAAAAACTGCTGGTTTTTACTATCTGAAAGTAGCGGTCTCAGAAGGTGCTATTTAAGAGTGCGTGGTAGATAAATAAACGCCGAAAACATCAATTGTCTTCTACGCTCTTTTCGAAGTCAGTATGGATAAAATACTCAATGACAATCCTACATAACGGTATTTGCCAACTTTATGAGTAAATATTTATCCAGAATTATTAATTCGCTGCGCGTGATTTCTTGCGCCGCAATTAAGTGCACGAGGTTCCGGCGTCAGAGATTGTGCCTCAGAAGTTCGCAACAGTTGAAACAATTTTGTTCAAAACGTTGGCTAAAACTATTGTCTAGGATTGCTATTGTTTAACTTTCGCAAATTGGCTTCAAGAATCCTACAGTTATATATTAATAGTTCTAGTGTTGAATTATGTACCGCGCCCTCTTAATGTGGGTTCACAATATTGATAACATAACAGTAAGCATAGAACATAGGTAGGGACCTGAAAAATTCGCGTTTTCTTTTGGACACATGGTAGATTTCCAACAACTATAAGTTCGTGCCAATTTCTCAACTGACTCTTGCTTTATTTGTGTCCTCCTGGAGAGCGTTGAGCCATATTCTTCAAGGCTAGCCTACAAGTCAGTGACCCCGTGAATTTCCCCCGTCTCTAAACGTGGGTAGAGACCGGATAAATTCGCAGGTTCACTAAATTTTAGACTAGCCTCCAATAATCTATGTGAACTGAAGTAGACAATGGCTGTTCGTTGGTTGCTCGCTGACACAATGCAATGATCATGCATTTAGTTACATTGTTATTATTGGATCATCGACTTCAAGGCGGTGTCAAATAATATGAAAACAGCCCGAAGTTACAGTTACTGCAATTCTAGCTTGTGCCTCAAAGTAAACGCGAATTTTTTCAGGTCTCTAAACATCGTTCGCGCAAGAACGAACTATATAATTATGTGTAGTCTTACGACGCGAATTTTTCAGGTCTCTAAACATCGTTCGCGCAAGAACGAACTATATAATTATGTGTAGTCTTACGAACCAATTTACAAACAAAAAATAAAATGGTCTTCTGCAGTGAGATGCTTACATAAGGAATTCTAATATTTTATTTCTTGTGCGTACGCATAGGACAGCAACCAATCACAGCAAAGGATTTTGTGAATGTCCGCCGTATTGGTTTAACCTCCCAAAAATACATAAGAACTAAACAAAGCTAGAATAAGGAATTTTAGTGTTATAAACTATGTTTCTATAATGCTTTATACAATGTGCTGCAGTTTATTGTGACTTTTGTTTCTATATTTTCTACTATCTTCAAATACGATTTCACTTCAAATATGTTTCAGTGGCCTTCGGTTGTATTCTATACAGCAACGAATATTCCAGATTTCATCTAAAAGTGCTATTGACTAAACATAACGCTAGGAACTCAATTGTGAACTTATTTTGTACAAGGCGTCTGGTCGTGCACAGTTTATACTGTTATGTTCTGGGCTTATATGTTTTTAAATTATAACCAACCTTTAGGCTTGGATGAGCCTGTAGTGGTTCGCTATTATCTTCCGCTGGGAGGTAGCATTTAAGGGGCCTCCCTACCTCTGCTTCAAACGCGTTGCAGTGAGTTACGGCTAGAATTTTTTTAAGGACACTATTTAACTTGTATAATATTTATATACCTGCGAAGATAACACACACTTCAGACTGTGTCGCTATAGTTTTTAAAATTTTGGCACGTTTATTAGAAACAGCATTTTCGGTCCCCTCAAAATGGCCAAAAATTACTTTTCCGGATTGCCGTCTCTGGAAAAATAACAACCTGATTTAAAAAAAGAAAATTATAGAAACAAGCGTTAAACTTTGAACTATGCTGCCCAGAAATAAAATTATATGGCAACCGCTTAAAGACTCATAGGAAAAATGGTAATACTAAAGCACTGCACGCCATCTGAGTGGCTTGCACGGAGAGGCGATAAATCGTTACATGCGTCGGTCAACAGCAACCTTACTACTCCTGCCTCACACACACACAACCGAAGACCCTTAATTTCGCATCTCAAGCCGGGAATCGAACCCGTACCCCTGGCTTGCCGGCCAGGAGCTTTAACCACTCTGACAAGTGCTCGGACGACACAAAGTTTGGTGTAAATAATCTATTACTATAGCCGCGCTTAGAGGACGAAAAGATTTTTACACCTCTTGGTTTCAATGTTTTTTGTACATATATGCAACTCTGCATCATATTTAGTGATTGGATGTTTTAACTCTCGCTTTTATTGGTGTTCCATTGGCAAATCACAGAACTATGCCAAATATCGTAATAGGACAATATGGCAAACTACAGCTTTTCAGTATTGTTAGACACGGTGAATTTCGCAAATTCAATGATCTGCGTGTTAGAATCAAATATCCTATTCATACTCAAGCCCTGTCTATTCGTTCATTGTCTGTTGTTCCACTGAGTAGCAGCTAGTGGACAAATGGTCGGGACTTGAGTATGCATAGGATATTTGATTCTTACATGCAGGTCATTGAATTCGCGAAATTTCATCATCTCTAATGATGGTTTATCGCGGGAAAACTTGACTGTTTGCTGGACCTCAACGTACGTACAACTTACAGAAAGGTGACTGGCTATCGCTTGTATGTGAGGATGTTGCCCTATTTGACTGAGCCGATAAGAATCCTGCTAATGACAACATCTAATGCCTGTTATTGTCCTGCAGACAGCTACAGTGTGTCAGACGTGCATGACCCAATCATACACTGAAAAAAGAGTATAGTTGCAGGTACCATACTTCTGTTAAAATAGTGACAACAAAACAATTTGGTTGTTGGCACTACTCTGGACAGTTCCTGCAACAATCTGTTTTGTAGAAGTTACCATCTAATGTGTAAAAGCAACAAGGCTCTTTGTTTCTTCTACAAAACAGATTGTTGAAGGAACTGTCCAGAGTAGTAACAACATCCAAACTGTTTTGTTGTCTTTATTTTAACACAAGTATAGTACCTACAACTATACTCTTTTTCAGTGTACATGTTGCGAAAACTACAGTGTTTTCGAGGCTATGTTGGCACAAAACATTTTCTTGATGTACCATAATCTCTAAGCATTGTTAAAAGTGCAAGACATGTTACTAACGGCGAGAGCTGGAAACACTAGCAACATTCACATTCTTATATCTCTTTTTTCTATGGTTAGAGGTACGTCAGTTTCGCGGATTCATGTGGCAGCAGCCTAGACTTGTCAGTCCTATACATCCACTGGCCACAATCTATTGATTATATATTGACTTATAACCGTACAAGCAGGTAGCAATCGATAGCACTTCGCATTATTTCCTTATTTACTACTGGCTTGCAGTAGTCAAACGCGTTTCGTAACAGCCGCCAGAAAGTCACAGACATGACAATGAAGTTTGTTTATATATATATATATATATATATATATATATATATATATATATATATATATATATAATTGGCGTTCAACCTGACCTGGAATGTATCTGCGAAATTTACGTACCTCTATCTATGGTGGATACAAAATTACGGACTGATTTTCTCTTAAATCCGGTTCACACGTTCCTCAGTTATCTACTCAATGCCTTACTTAGTTCCTTTCATAAGCGTCGATTGAGATTTCATAACAGAATTGTGTAGCAAAACGTTGTGTTGTGTAGCCTACACGCTACCACTGTTTACTAACAATTTTCGGTACATAAAGAAGAAAAATATGTTTGTGATGTTGGTTGCTATAATCCATATTGTAGAACTCTTAAATTCCCGAAAACTATTTCACAAACAAGATACTGTGTGATTTCCATGTACGTTAAACTATCTTGCATTAGTTAAGTTTTGGTAAACGGTGGATAATAGGACGGTCTCTATGTGGGAAATTAGGTAAAGAATTCTGTCTGGAACCAGCGTAGTTGCGGTACACACTGTCGCAGTGCTATTTCCACAGAATTTGGTACGGTATTATATACTGAGTCATGGGTAGAATGTACCGGGCTTAAGGTTAATAGTATGGGAGTGCAGTCCCTCTTAAGAGCCTAATACAGCTGGCGGATTGACAGTGTTGCGGCGTATTAAAGAGTATATATTTTAAAATAAAAATACCACGAAACACGTGTTCGATATATTTATATACGAGAAGAGAAAACATTTAAAACGACGCTTCTATATTTTTGTTTTCTAGATATCATGCTTAGACACATGTGGGGCACCTCAAAATAACTAGAACAGTTTTTTTTCAGACTGCTATCATATAAATAATATCAACCGGAATCGTAAAATAATAATAGAGAAGCACGCGCTGGTCTTTACTACGCACTTCCCTTAAATAAATCAGTAGGATCAATGAGTAATGTCACGTAGGAAAAAGCCAACGACCACAACACTGCACGCTGTTTTTGCACCCCACACATAAAGGCGATACGGTAGTTGATGCATGAGCCAGTCTATAGGTGGTTCACGATAAAGTAAATACTTTTGGAACCGTAGTTATTTTATTATTTTCCTATAATTTATAGTTTCCTACCACTATTTAACTTAAACAAGAATGCCATATTAACTATCAAAGTAATAGATTAAACCATACTAAAAAATTACCATCTCAAGTCACAATAAACAATATTTTTAATTATTATTCTAGACAAGATGGTCTTCAAAAGTGCTTACTTTACCGCGAACCTCCTATAGCTCCTATCGCCTGCAAGTTTCCGTACCTCAAACGCGGCATCTAGCGCCTACTGTATAGGTGCGGAATACTTAGGAATACAGAAGTGAAATAGCCGATAGGTAGAGATGGTGAAATTTCGCGAATTCAATTATCTGCATGTTAGAATCAAGTGTACTATGCTTGCTCAAGTCCTGTCTATTCGTTCATTGTCTACTGTTCCACTGAATAGCAGTTAGTGGACAGATGGTCGGGACTTGAGTATGCATGTTTGATTATAATATGCAGGTCATTGAATCCGCGAGATTTCACCATGTCTACCGATAGGACAGCGAACTGTCACACGCCAGCTTCGCTGGCCAGCAACATAGCGGATAAGCCTACGGCCAATCAGCGTAAGGTAGCTGCCCTGCCAGCCGGTAGCCAAGCCAATTGGAAACCTGCCGTAACATGCAGAAATCAGACAGACACGGGACTTGTATTAACAAACTCGGGCAGCCAATAGGCCGGTATCAAAAGAGCCGCCACGTCATGTTACGTCTGTGTTACAATTTAGTCTGTGGTACAGGGCTGTCAAGGCCGTCCAAGTGGCGAATATTCATAGTTTTATGTTTGTATGAAATAGTTTTAGTTTTGTTGACTTTACTTGCGAGTACATTTACCTCCTACGAAAAAAAAAACGTAAGCTCAACCAGTGTTACCGTAATGGCATTTCGAAGTCAAAATTTGCACGTTTTAACCATAAAATTTTGAAAAATTCACACTGAATCTACATGTCACGGGTCACTGCTAGACATATTTTAAAATCCATTACAAAATACTTTCGCATTTAAAAATCAATGAAAGGGGGAAAAAAATTCGAAACATCAGAATTGTTTTAATACAAAATTATTTTCTAATGGATTTTAAAACATGTCAAGCAGTAGCCTTAGTACATGTATATTCAGAGCGAATTTTTTTTTAAGTTTATTTATGTTCATTGGTTTTTGTGGCTTACAAGAACTAAAAACGTGCAAATTTTGACTTTGAGCTGCCATTGTGGGAAAACTGATAGAGCTAATTTTTTTTCGTAGAAGGTAACTGTACTCCCAAACCAAGTCTATAAAATTAACACTATTTCTAACAAATACAAAATTACGATTTTTCGCCGCCTGAACACCCTTAAACTGGCCGCCTACTGGCCGTGTATTTATGTGAGTGAGGCACGGCGCCAAGGGCGAAGTTGATTGGCTTATTAAGTGCGGTATCGCCTCAACCGCAAGACACTGCAGTGGTATCGTAGATCACTCACCTGACACTTTCTGTCGTGACCCCCGATTTTGTATTGGTGGAAAGTTTAAAGTAAAGTAAATTTCATGTTTCTAGAGTAGTTTCGCACGAATCCGTATTTTTTAGTATATAACAGGTTAGAAAAGTTGTTTTTAGGTATTTTGAATGGCTCCGAAATAATTTTTCTAATCGAGGTGATGCTTTGAAACCTCTCTTTCGTCGTCGGTTGAAGAGTAGGCCTTTTTCTTTGCGTACATTGACACAATGGACATACGTGGAGTAATTAAAATAAACATATTTACGAGCACACTGCAACGAATTTTAAGTGCTCGACAGGCTCGGCTACATGGTGAGACATTGAGGCGCGCCCCGTTGTTTATCGGGTCAGTCAGTTGGTCGGGCGACCTCCTAGGCCGGCCTCGCGGGCTTACATCCCGTCACCCAGCCCTGCTCGGCCAGCTCCTTATTTGGTCGGCCCGCCGAGGTTATTTCCACGCGACCGGTTCCGTGTTATGTCGTGAGAAATGTGGCTCCACTCTGTCTGTCACACTTACCCTCGTACTGTTACGTCGGGCGCCACCCAGCTTCTTTCTTATGTGGTAGATAAGCAAACGCTAAAATATCATTTTAAATAAACACGTTTTAAAAGTCAGTATGGGAAAACCACAAAACAACAAACCTAGAAATAAACATTTACCCTAAATAAAGTTAATTTTTAACCAAATCTGTTCCGCCCCAATTCAGTGTAAGAGATTGGGGCGTCAGATGTTCTTCAGGGATACACGTTACTCAAAAAAATTTTTGTTCAAAAAATTTGTATAAACTATTCTCTAAGATTGCTGATCGTTGATTTTTGCAAATTTGTGTTTTTTTTTTTTTTTTTTTTTTTTTAATAGCCACAATTTGAAACTGAGGCTTTTAGCGCTGAATAATGCAACATGCCCTCTTATGCCTCCTTCGTTTCATGTTTGTTCTCTAACTAGGGGCGGTATAGGCAATGGTAACACAATTGAAATTTCCAGCAGCTGATCGAAAAAGGGGGGACGGAGATGCAAACGTAATACTTGCTGATATAATTTTCATCTTTAAGGAGGTATAATGGTCACCATCTTGGATAATAGAGTTTAGCTTTCATAAAATTACTTTAAATTATGCACTTAAAATTATTTTATGTTCTCGGATTGTTTGTTTGCCCCCTGTTTCAAGCATTCAGAAAAAGGGAGGGGGAACAATATAGCCTTATGCCACCTCCCGGTTTTATTGCGCCCTTGGCTTTTTACGGCAAGGAAAACAATTTTGAATGCTCTCCTAAAGGTCAGTTAATGCCTGCCGCTGCATGCTTGCTTACACGTTACGATACGAATAACAAACACAGTGGTTTGTAGGTCTGTGTCAGTTTTGCAACTGGTCTGTTATTTAACTGACACCTTGTGGAGGGCGCTCACGCAATTATAAAATAGCAACCAAATGCTGGTTCAATAATTTTTTTACTTTGTCAACGAGCAGCCATCGAGTTACTGTTGGTATCTGCTTCAGTAAACACACATTCTTGGAGGCTAGTCTACAGTTCAGGGAACCCGCGAATTTCTCTGCTCTGTCTGATCAGTTCTTTTTGTAAGGTCTTCAAGTTTTTAATTGATATCGAATAGCCCAGGGACATCTTCCCTGGTTCTTGGTAAAGTAAACCTGTATTTTTCACTACCTTTTAAAATACATTACACATATCCTTTTTCACCGTCCGAAACGACACCACTAAAGTCAGCATCGAACTTAATTACAGATTTTTCCGCCAGTAAAATGATATGGTCACCACTCTCCGCTTGTCTTATTGTCGTTTGCATTCGTTCGCTTGTATATCCGACCCCTGATTATCCTAGCTTCTTGAACCCAGTATCCATGTTGTGCGAGGTGTTTTCCTAGGTACTGATGACATTTTTCAAAAGGTGTGCGACAAAACCTGTACAGCGTGTGCGTTTTTTGTGTGTAACTTACAGCTCCTACAGAAACTAGGCACGGTATTGTGCTTATCGTGATTTTACAAATTTACTGTATCTGATTTTTTCCCCAAGTAGGAGTTGTTAACATTAAGGTATTGCGTCATCTTATCTACTATTTCTACTGCTTTAGCGGGAATTATTTAAGTTTTAAAAAATTGAATATATCTTAAAACCGCCGCCTAGTCGTGTTGAATATAAATGTATAATTTATACTTTTTTAAGGCTAAAAACATTGCTTTGAGCTAAATAGTCTAACCGAAGAAGTTTTTCTTTTGAAAGTTAAGTGATTTGCCGAAATCATATAAATTTTTGTCTAAAAAAATATTTTCTACGTAGTAAAACCTATTTTCAGCAAATCTGTTAGACGGTTTGCGGCATGTGATGTCTTTTATGTTCATGAAATTAGTTATCGCAACATCAGTAGAAATGAGGCATCATAACTTTAACAAGGGCGTTTGCTTAATAATGAACAGCCTTTCCGTGTATTTGTAAGATTGAAGTGGGAGCGAAGTCGGTATAAAACTGCCTACGCCTAAGGCGAAGACGTATATGTGATGTAAAAGTATGGGCGCAAGCTAACGCCCAGCATTGTATTCAAATTTAGGAAGAGATTCAACTTGCAAACCCATCTTCTCGAAACATTTTTCTTCCTCCCTCCCGTTTATCTCTTTTTTTTTTCTTTCTTTCGTGGGTAAAACCAGTTTACCGTTTTTCTTACGATCATCTCTAAACACAAACAACTTTGTGCTGCATGTAATTTTCGATGCTCCTTTATTATTAGGTCGGTGCTCTGTTACGGCTCGGTTTCAGTCGCCATATTGAATTGTATTATTTTTCGCTTTTTTTTTACTCTAAGAAGAGAAATGTTAAATATGCGATTATACCTCAAATTCTATTTACACTTCCCTACAGTAAAGACCTTGCGATTTAGCTGTTAACATATAATTACGCCGCAGTATGTGTGGCAAATTTTTTAAATTCATAATTTGCCCAACAAATTGCAACCTAACTTTACATTACTAGCTGTATTGTCATTCTTACATTATAGCTCAAGGCCATTCTTGTATTGTAGCTCAAGAATTTGCGGTATAGTCGCCGATTTAACATTTTTCTTCTCAAAATTTCAAAGGCGAAAGATAATAAAATTCAATATGGCGACTGAAACCGAGCCCTAAGAGTGAGTGATAAGTCTCCATCTTAAATTTTTGTATTTCGTGTCATAACTTTTCTTCTAGGTAAATGTATGCAACTTTAACCTAACTACGTAATTGAATACACATTAAAGGAAATTTAGACATAAATATTTGTTTGCCGTTACTGGTTTTGTAGATGGAATTGCAGTTAGAAAATTCTTATTACTTCCCTATCTGCAATTCGGTCTGTAAAACCAGTAACGGCAACAAAGATTTATGATTTCTAAAATTCCCCTAATATGTACTCTATTCCGTAGTTAGGTTAAAGTTGTATAAATTTACCCAGAAGGAAATTTAATACACAAAATCCAAAAATCACACTGATGACTAACTCTCACGCTTAAAGGGTTGTCAATTAAGTCTAGGGCCTATTGCGAAAGTAACACTGTCATTGTTGTGGTCTTTGTACGATTCCTGCGATGGGTTGGTATTATTTGTAATACACTAAGACTTTTAAGGCGTTGAAACAAAGTGGGGCACTTTTCGCGAATAGTCCCTGGCACTATAGTTAGAGACACTGGAAAATCACGGGAATAGTTGCTAGGCTCCAACGTGCTGTATATAACACTGAATATTTCGTATCGACAGTGGGTATGGTTTATTTGAAGCATTGTTTCTCTCTTCAACAGGCCCAGTTAGAACTGTACAGCTTGAACACACAGCGTGTGTGATTCGCCACAAAACTGTTCACACGTGTCACGGTTAATATACTATAGTTTATTGGAGACTATGCTGAACATTTTCGCGATTTTCCATTGTCTCTAACTATAGTCAAAACTAGCAATGATGGTGTACTGCGAAATTATTTTTGTGCCAACATACCCTTAAAAGCACTGTAGTTAATCGCCACATGTATGATTGGGTGATGACATACGTCTGGCACTCCGTAGCTGCCTGCAGAACAATAACACGCTTCAAATGTTTACAATAGCTAGGGAATGGAAAATTTCGCGAATTCAATTACCTGCGGGCTAGAATCCATTGTACTATGCAAACTCAAGCCCTGCCTATTCGTTCACTGTCTGCTGTTCCACTGAGTAGCAGCTAATGGACAAATGGTAAGGGCTTGAGTATGCATAGTACAATAGATTCTAGCCTGCAGGTCATTGAATTCGCGAAATTTTTCAGTCCCTAACAACAGCGGGATTCTTATAGGCTCTGTCAAATAGGACAACAACTTCACGTACATGGAAAAGCCAGTGAGCTTGTGATAAGATGAACGTGCGTTGAAACCCAGCAGAGAGTCAAATTTTCCCGCGACAAATCATCATCTCTAGTTATTACATATGTTAAGCATGGTCATTTTGGTTACTCACCGTGGATAGAACGTGTTTCATCACCTGCCCAAATTTCACATTCAGAGAGTCAGGACAGAGTGTTTTAACTTTACGTGGTGATAAATTATGAAAACTTAAGTTGCAAAAGCGTTTTCAATCTGTCCGGTAAGTGGAATATGCCGGGAGTAACGCTACCCTGAAGTTCATTTATTTAAATAAAATAAATCACGTCTATGTCGTCAATGATTTTGACTCTGTTAAGCGTGCCGTTGCCTATTAGCACGTGGTATACTATTTTATGTTTAAAAATTAAATTTTATAGTTGATTTTCAGGATAACATTACTCCCACTATAACTCGCTTTACGAACCATTTGTAAATGCTTTTCTTTTGGCGTACTTTTTCATCAGCAATCGCCTCGTCCTAACTTTTCCTGCACATTTTCGCAAGCTGCTGTTTTGACGGGAAAAATAGATTACACCTTCCTGATCTTGTACTATAATATTTTTTTGCCCGTTATGAATAGTTTTTTCTGTTACTATAAATTATAAATTTAAAAAAAAAAACTGTTCAAACATGATATAACAGCGTGCGTATAGAAATTTGCTTGTTATTGGAATGTATCTTGTTTAAGGACTATTCGCTTTAAAAATGAGCAGTTTTTGAGGTCCTGGTTTTCTCTTCGTCCAAATTGTTCCTTCGCGCCGCTCGTTAATAAAAAGAAGGCAGTGCAAGTAATTATCTCAGTGCATAGCTGTCACTTAACCGAAAACTATATCTTTTAGGCAACAGTATACATATTATTATTAAACTGAACTTTTTTTTTTCTATAGTATTTGCGAGCAAACTTGCCGTGTTGCGTAATACACCCACAATAAAACTTAAATTAAAAAAGGCCTGCATTAGATGTTGTCAACAACAGACAGTTACGAAGAGGAATGTAGTCATATCACAATTATCGACACTGAAACCAAAATAAAAAGAATGTTATAGTAACAACACAAATAAATTTTGGAATGGAAACTAGTCGTATGAAGAAAGACAGAACAAAATAACAATAAAATAAACAACAAGATAGGGTGTATGGAAAGTGGCTATAAACTTGTACAAGGACACCGATGACAACACGAGCGACAAGACACGAATGGGTGGGAACACAAGACGACCCAGCAAAGAAATCACAGACGGAAAGTATCATTTGTTCTTCAGCGACACAACAGATGCGACGTATGGATAACTAAGATAATGTTCTTGTCTCCAGGGACATGTACAGACTGAGCTACTTCAGCAGACTGACTGTGACCATTGCAGGAATCGTTCAATCAAAGATCACATTGTCATCGTTGTTGATACTGCCTCTTTGTTTCCCATTTTGCCGTGATAATAATGTAATTAAATAGTACCTACAATGTACGTTTGAAAAATTAGACCACAGAAAAGCTGTACATCCGTATTTTTTCGTTGGGAATCAGCTTTCATTTTTACGGTCTTTTTTCTTGTTTCACCCCGGTTTTTTGCTTGTCATTTTGTGCAAACAGAAGCCCTGTTGTTAAGGACGTTGGACCCGTAAAAATTCAAAATTTGATATTTGTGCCAAACACTGTTCAACTTTTACACATCAGATAACATGTCATTTCCCCAAATAAAAAAAAATTAGGACCCATAGTTTTAGCATTATGACCTATCAAAGTCACAAAATGGCAGTTGCGGTGTAGCCAAAATAATAAAAAATAATTAACTTGCAGAAACAAGATAATTCATATTGATTCTTAATGATGTGAGC
>PNEQ01132786.1:21104-41151 GCA_003012365.1 Medauroidea extradentata | reverse complement strand
TTCGACGTCCTGTAGTAACCAAATATACGTCTGGCACAAACAAATTGCGTTTAAATGAATAATTTGGTCGAGGGAAATAATTAATTTTGTTTGAAGGACTCCAAGCTTGGTATTACCAACAAAATATTGTTTAGCTGAAGCAAACATCACCCAAACAAATATATTTAGTATAATGAAACAATTCTTTCTCTCAGTGTATGCACTTCAATAAATATAAAGCGGTGTCACCGCTTAAAGTCTCATAGCAAAAGCCAACGGCCAGAACACAGCACGTCGTTTTCGCGCCCCGTACATAAAGGCGATATCATTGTTGACACACACGTCAGTCCAGCTTTTATCGCCTACTTGTACACGACTCTTAAGGGCATGGGCCCGAGTTTCGTCGCATTTAATATCAATTATTTTTAAAAAACATAAACGGGAGCCGATATCGTAAAATCGCTTCGTAACTTTGTTATGACTGATTTAAACTGCGTACTCTGATTTTGTCGAGTCAGAAGACTGCATAATAGTTGCTAATTAGTTAATTGACGACATTTCCTTTTAATTGATATATTAACTATACTCATCAAACAGTTTGTCTCGAAAAATTACATTGCATTGTAAAACCAATTTGCAACAAAGTTACGAAGCAATTTTACGATATCGACTCTCGTGTGCATTTTAAAAAATAATTCTCTCGTAAGCCGAGAAACTCGGGCCCAAACCCTAAGACAAGTCCTCGTCTGGTGTATGGACGGTATTGTAGCATGTTACGCGTATTCTTTCTTTACGCGAAATCGCATAACTTTGTTAACTTAATCATATTACGTTCGTATACGAAAATAACACACAATTGGATCCACAGTTCCATAATTTTAAAAATTCAGCACCCACGCTAGAAACATGATTTTAGGGCACTCTATAAAACGCTGAAATCGGGGTTTTTTTACTGCTATAGCTCCAAAAATGCCACCTGAGTTCGCAAAGTGTAATACCAGATGTATGCGCTGGCCTTTACCTCATAAAATTCAAAAATTATATTTTAAGGTTCACCGCTTAGATTCACATAGGAAATGTACTACAGGGGAAACCTCGCACGCCAGTTCGACGCGATGCGAATAAAGGCGATACGCCAATTCTTGGTTCCGATGTATTGACATTTTAAGATTAAGTGAAAAAAATAAAATTTGGGTGTCATAACTTTTATTACAACCATAATACTACCTTTCATGTTGGAATTGACGTAATGAACTGTTGTCATTACTGTTATTATAATTTAATCGGTCATTTGAGAGACCCCACATGTCCACTATTTGGCACAACGGAGTTATACACAAAATCGTACATAAAAAAGCAAGCTTCATCAGTTCATGTTGAAACCACACATCTCGATATACAAATAACATAGAAACTAAACCTTTCAAAAGAACAGTGCATTGAAAAACCCCTCATGTCCTAGACATGAGGGGTTTATCAAATAATTACCTCTATGACCTACAGAGTGCAGCATTTTATAGGGCATATGGTACTGCAAACTATATCAGCTCTTGTCATAGTTCCAGTGTGAATCTCACTTGCATGCTCTGTGAATCTATGGTGTTAATAAAATGTAGAAATTGTCTAAATGTCTTCAAGTAGCGAAAGTTAAACGAATGAACAAAGTAAGCGGAAGAAGGGCATTTAAAACGAAAATTAAAAAAAAAAAACTGATCGCATTTACATACCGAAAGAATATGTAGAACTCATTGCACAGTGTACAGTCAATCTAGACAAATTAACAGTGTAAATGGAGGAGTCCAACGACATACAAAATTTCAAATATTGGTGGCCTAAATTTTATAAAGGAATGTGATATCTACAGAGTCTTGTGCTAGGAGATTGCCACGAGATCAGAAACAGCATTTCATTCTATCGACGTTTATGGAATTTGTTTATTCTGCTGACCACATTGGATCAATTTGAATTTTACCATTCGTTGATGGACTCGTTGATCATACATTTGTACTTAAATCTTCTAGTTATAAGCCTCACATGCCAACGGAATTAGCTTACAGACAATGTTGTGGACCATTAAACATGAGGAAAATCGAATATGTAAAGAAACTGCTGAGATTTATTCCTCCTGAAATAGTGAATGACTTTTATGCAGAACTTTTTCAGTAGCCAACAAATGACACTCCAGATGTAAAACGCATTACATAAACATTTTTATTGGCTAGGTAAACTCATTACTATGCTCTTTCAATTCACGATGTGAGGTTTCACTATTGAATGCACCAGTATTGTGTAAGTTCTTCATTTTTATGGCCCAAGTTCAAGACTTCCGGCTGTATGTCCATAAAAACAACTCTCGTGTAATTGTTATAGTGGTTGCCCATGTCGTAGAAGTTCATTGAGTGAGAATACTATTAGTTTTGTTTAAATATTAATGTCGTCAATGAATTCAAATTAACAAAATGCTTAGTTTTTTCCCCCTGTCTTTTGAGAAACCCCACACGTCCAGAGGATTGATTTTGCTATTAAGGACACAATTTGTGATATTTGTGTCTCTTGTAGAACCAATACAGTAACAAATGACGGCGATAGAAGATTTGCATATGTTATCTACTTTTTTAAAATACGTTTTACTTGAATATCTCGAAACTAACTTTTCTGGACATGTGGGGTTTCTCAAATGACTGTTTCGATTGTATTATTTTAGTCATTGAAATAAGAAGGAAAAAAAGAGATACGGAATATACCCAAAAATTCAGCTGTCCTTGAATGCTAAATAATTGTTGGTCTTACCATCAGAAAGACAATTGAGAGACCCATTACAATATAGGCTTAACTTTAAATGAACACTTTCTGAGTCATGCCCCTACTGATCTGGAGATACAAAATATTACTGTATCGTCTTAAGTTTTCAGGTTGATAGAAACATTTTTCCTTATACGTTTATTCATCGAAGCCAACTCAACTGAGCTGATCCAACTAAATGGTGGCACCACTGGTATTAATAAATGCGGGCAATGGCGTGCAGACCCTATGCATCCCAGTCCCTTCAGAATGGGGCAGGGGTATCCACCCTGATGGTTCCGCCGATAGTTGGCACCTAGGTGAATCCACGAGGTGGGGAGTTAGACTACCTAGCTCTCAGGCCTTCGGGGCCCAAATGTCCGGAAATCATCGTGAAGAAATTCGGATAACGGAATGGCCACCCCGAATGCATTGTAGCGTTCAACCGACTCAAGTAGGAGTCAGGGCGGAAATCCCACTAGTGTTTGGAAAATAGGTAGCACTACGGGCGACCAGATTAGCTCCATGGAAGGGTTCTCCCCGTGTCTGGTCAGGGTTGGTGTCGTAGTGGTCGTGGTTGCCCACATGCTGGGCAGATTCAGAAAGGCGAGTCAACGAATTGGCTGCGTAAGTGCTTGAAAGCAGACCTGGACAGCCTGTTACAGGTGTGGATAGAGCCTCGACCTAAACCAAAAGGGCACCTGAGTGGAGGGTCTCAGAAGGTGGTAATGATGGTTGTTGGGATCTTGGGATAGGTGTCCCCAGTTCTTCTCGGCAGCCACGTTCCCTCCTATTGGAAATTGGGCAAGGGCGCATTGTAGTACTCAGCTAAGGGATAAAGTGGTTCCAACTTCATGTTAGCATGATCTCAATGCGAGTGGAGAGGGCGTGTTACTCTCTCTGGTAG
Organism: Medauroidea extradentata; assembly: GCA_003012365.1. NCBI lineage: Eukaryota > Metazoa > Arthropoda > Insecta > Phasmatodea > Phasmatidae > Medauroidea > Medauroidea extradentata. The sequence continues at coordinate 37,484 of PNEQ01132786.1, read as the reverse complement.
AAGTAGGCTGTCGTTATTACAATTGTACAGGCAACGGCGGCTGGCCTAGCCATACAAACTTTCGGCTGGATACCGGAACACATGTGGGTTATTGTAGATACGACAGTTATTTTCTGCGAGGGATGATGATGAGAGTCTGCTTGGAGGTATCTGTCAGTATGGGTAGGTTTCCTGAAGACTTTGTGGCCCAAAGTGGAATTCTGCTTCTTGTACACCAGGACATCTAAGAAAGGTGGCTGGCCATCCTTTTCTGTTCCAATGGTGAACTGTATGCTAGAGTGGATGCTGTTGAGATGGTTGAAGAATTGTTGTAGTCTCTCCTCTCCATGGTTCCAGATTACAAATGTGTCATCCACTTATCTAAACCAGTAAGTATGTTGATATGGCTGGAGTTTATTGCCCTATATTCAAATTAGCCATTAATACATTGGCCATTAACGACGAAAGAGGCGAGCCCATTGCAGTGCCTTCTTTCTGTATGTACACCTTTCCCTGGTATGAGAAGAAAGTTGAGGTGACACAGTGCTCGACATGCTTCGCGAGTTCTTTGCTATAGCTGTCTTGTCTCAGTTGTTCAAGTAGAGTGTGTAGAGCTTTGTTTACCGGTACTCTGGTGACCTTCACCAGAATTAAAGAACATATCAGAGCACACAAATACGAAAACCAGCAGTCAGCATCAGTAGAACATTCCATGGAAACGAAACACAGTATCGATTTTGTCAAGTTCTCCACAACAACCAATATCAGTAATTACTGCCTAAGAACTGTGAGAGAGGCAAAATAAATAATAAAACATCCTAACAACATCAATAGAGAAAATGGATATCGGCTAAGTAAAATATGGGCTCATTTATTTGTGGATGATGCGAAATCTAACGACCAGAGCGCAGTCACAACAGACTCACCAATATTGGCGAGCCAACCTAGCCAACCAGGTGTGAGTCTAGATACGATTGTCCCAAGAACCCAGCCAATCAGAATGTTCACCAGGAGAGAGCCAGTATTTGCCAACCATTTTGGCAAATCAGGAGCTAGCAGGCTTGTGATTGGCCGACAGGCCTAGCCAACCAGGAAACAGACAGCTAGACACCAGGGTATATAAGGACCTGCAACCCCTGCATCTACCAGTTGGACGAGGCTCCTTAAAACCTCGTCCTCCACCAGTGCATTGTGCTAACACACAGTGCACTGGTTACAAACCAGCGCCCTCCCAAAAATAAAGAAAAGGAAATAAATAAATAAAGAAACAAAGCTCCCGCCCCCCCTGCCCCACTCTTACTTCACAACTCTATTAACAACCTGGACCTTCCTACTTTTCCAGTGCCATCTTTATTTTTAATGCATGTAACTGCTGAGTGGTTACACTCCTATTCTGTCGAGAGGGTTTTTATGGTACTATGCCGGTTTTTCCCTCTCTCTTCTTAGATTATGGCTTAGCTATAGGTACACTTAGGGAGGTAGACATGGCCCCAATTGCGGCCATGTCTGCCCAATCCCTCTCTGCCGCGATGCATGCCTCCTCTGCATGAAACTAGGTTAGGAAAAAAAATTGCATCTACCAGTTGGTCTCCGACTCCGAAAACCTGATGATGGCAGCTGCAGTGACTGCCGAAATGTCGCAAGACAAGTTCCTGACGCTGCTCACACCCAGAAGCCAAGAGAATGCAAAGTTTGGTTTGTTCAAAATAAATTTTTGCGAAGAGAATAAGGCGCATTTAGATACACTGTAACAGAAAGTGAAATTTCAACCTTTGAAGGATCCTCAGATTAATATTTATATTTTTGAAACTGCTGTCAACAATTTTTCATATAAAATATAGATCGTTCTAGTAGTCGACTACACTGTCAAAAATAAGAAACATTCAGCAAACTATTTCGGTTAAGTTGCTGTCTACATTTTAGTAGGGACAGAGTAAAAAAAAATTAATTACAGTTTAATTTTTGTATGAGTGTTTGTGGAATTAATTTTCTTTATTTTACAATAATTATTATATGCAACATATTTACGGCACAATGTAAATCCTAACAGGTTATTTCATATGAAAAAAATACTACAAAAGTATAATAACTACTTTCCCCCTGAAGTAACACACCTTTAAAAAATGGTACTTTGAAAAGGGGTTTATTAAAAATCGCGGAAAATACTTTTAATATTATAGATCAAAATGTTAAATGGGAGATTTACATAACGGATATAGTACATTTATTAAAAATAATACATAATTTTAAAAATCATCCCCGTTCATTAATAAAATTTGGGTTGCCTTCCTCTTCGTGAAATTTGCAAACAACATGTCTCAATAGAGATGAGCAGAAAATTAAAGACGAAATACGTTTAAAATAAAAAAAGTCGTATTGCTGCAACACATTCTCTTTAATTGTTTCCTAGAGTCCAGTGTTGGCACTATTCTAAAGAGAAAGCGCGTCTTCGATAGGTAGGCACGACGCAACACACAGTATCTGGTGACACGAAAAAATGCAACATAAGAATGAATACTGCGTATTGTATGTTAAGTGTACACAACACAATGTTCTGGTCGTGAGGTACCAACCGCATGCCAGTGATGCCTCGTTTATTGACAAGAATCGAATGTCGCTGCTGTGTTAGAACATAAATTATACATGTAGTATTCAGGATGTTCTGAAACAACCACATGATACTCACACCTGGCGAATCCCGGGATATATTGGAGATTAAAATGTTAGCGGCAAAATGTTGAACGATTGCGTATACAATGTGGCAACATTGCACGGAGACAGTCCCCTAATGCACCCATGTCCAGCATAGGCGTAGTTTCGAGGGGAGGGCACGTGCTCCCCCCCCCCCAACATCAAAATAGTTTTTAAAATATTATACTGATAATGCCTGTAAAGTAGCGTAAATAATTTTTATATTATTTTTTAACAGAAGGTTAATTAAATTTCTAGCCAATATTAGTATTGAATTATTACCGTAGTTATACATTTTCAGCGAGTTATTGTAAATTTATCCTTTTTATTTGTGATTTTGCTAAAAATGCTAGGTAATGTGCCCCCCTTCATTTAGAGTCACGCTACACCTATGAAGTCCAGTATTATTTCATGCATGTTAAGTCAAGTAAACGTAGAATCATCTTTAGACTGCTCAGGATTTTACTGAAAATATGCAGGTCAGAACAGTAATAGTAAGTAAGATAAGTAAGATATCAATTGAGCGCAAGAGGGGACTAACTACAGTGCTATGTTGCCATATTGTCCATGTAAAATGTCATCGTACGATGTTTTGCCGTAACATTTTCCTCTCCAAATGTGCCCAGGATTTGCGTAATGTGTTCCTTATGTGGTTATTTCTGGACAACTTGTATATCACTCAGTTTTTCTTCTTGCCTTGCATATTTTACCACCACAAGATTATGTTTCCATCTTCTTTCCTACCCGCTAGGCAGAAGCTTTCTCTTTTGAACAGCGTCAACACTGATTTCTCGAAACCGTTAAACTGAATGATTGTTTATTTTATTTCTGAAGTTATGGATCTGTACACATTTAATATGCTAACACATTTGAAGTTGTATGGCGTGAATTTATATTTTTATAAATTAATTCTTTTCGAATTAAGGCTCCGTATGACATAATTTTATCTCCAAACACAAATAGGTAAGTATTCAGATGTATGATTTTCTTCGGATGATTAAGCTGCTGGCTACTAGATATGTCTTAAGGGACATGAAATTAAATTAAAATGACTTTCCTGTGGATATTGTACAATAATTTATACAATTTTGACTATCAAAGTACAAATTTCTAAACAAAATATCGTTTCACTCTAGGAAAATACTGATAGGTAAAATCAATGATAGGTATATACCTACAAAAATTAAACAATTTTTATTTTTACTTTTATTCGTGTTACCGTTGATTATGATGTGACTTAAATACTTGTTCTGTAGAGGACGTTCTGGAAGTCAGCGTGAAAGTTTAAAATCCTCACAAAAGCCTCATGAATGCAGTTCCAACTACCAATCATTGACGAAGCGTGGACGTGTTCCAAGCTGTATGAGACCCGACTATATACTTTGAGCAGATGACAGTTTAGTAGCTGAGTCCTATATGTGTGTTACTGAGAACTAGTTCCTCGCCTCTTACATGCTATTGGCTGAGGAGTGTACCTGCCTCTACCAGTTAAATGGTTCCACACGCAACTGAGAGTTCTGTACAGTCACTGCTAATCACCGCTTGACCTAGAACACTTCACGCTTCGCCACTGGTGCCCATTTTGATACCAGACCATGTAATTTTTTCTGTTTTTAAAGCAACTTACTATTGGAAATTACCACGCAAAAATGAGTAGTGTAACACCAATTTCTCTAATGAAGGGGGATGCTGTTAAGAGAAATTTTTTCAGGGGTGTACATCTCCGTTATACGAAACACCTCATCAAAGAATTGTTCTGCATTGACAAGTTTTTTATACGATTTTGAGGAAAACACTTTTCATGCCGCTATTTTTAAGTCGCATATCACTCTAAATGTAGATTTTCTCGAAAAGTGGTTAGTTCATTTTCGTATTAATTTTTTTTTTGTAATATTTCACCTGTAGGAGGATGCAACACACTTTCACATACGCCCGTTGTTTGTGATCCGGAAATTACGTGAATTAATTTTGAGAACACGTTAAATGCCAAACTCATGTTCATATTAAATATTTTCGTCTTTGTACGGCCGTTAATGACACTCACCCATAAGTACTGTGAACCAATAGTACACCTGCGTGAATACACTCACTGCTGTATCTTGTCAGATGTACAGCTGGCCACTCACTGGAGCAGCAGCGAATGAATAAATACCTTAGGACAGAGCTAACATTGGACTTTGTAATTATATCTGAAAGAGTTGTGCAATGTGAGTGAATGACTGGATGTTGTTTTTTCCGGACAGACTCTATTGCGGTGAGACGTTGACTAAAGCATACCCTGCTTATTACTATTTCCTATTTTCTTTAGTTTTAGTGACAAGCATTCTGCATCGCAACGGAGTATGACAAAAAAAACTATATTCAGTCATTGGACTTTGGAATCCAGCCGGATACGGCGGGTCGTAGATACCTGGTGTCTGTACAAACCTACATAAATGAATGTTCACGTACACAAATACAATGAAAGCATGACCAAATTATACAGGCCCGTCCGATTGGCGATCTAAATACGTCACTACTGCACAGTGACGTCACTCAGACTAGACGCGAGCAGATGTTTACATTATTTGTAATGGAAGAAAAACGACCAGAGTTTAATTTTTTTTCAAATAAGAAATATTTGACGTAATCTGCAAAAGGACACGCACTTGGAAATAAATAACAAGTATATCACCATCACAAAAAACTAAAATGTAACTATTTATAAAGATAAGTCCAGTATTTAAGCAATTCTAAAGTTGGCTGCACATCTGTTATTGATGTCTACAACGAGACCTCTAATTTGTTGGTTTGTCAAATGAAGTGTTTCCCATTTTTATTTACGTATGTGTGTGCGGAACATGTTAACATTGTTGGAAATTTCGTCTGAAGAACTAGGACATTCAATACTGCAACATTTACCTTACTGGTGACAAATTAACGTATTAATAAACATTGAGTTAATTTTCTTGTGACAATATTCATCAGTATTTGGCCACACCATTAGTTTTACCGATTACCCAACGAAAATGAACAATATATTTTTTCGTTGTTTTCCTATCGCTTGATTTGATACAATCACATCTTTATCTATGTCTCAGACAGTAAAATGTTAAATGAAAATATTTTAGTTTACCCTTTATTTCACCTGACTCTATTGCTGCTGATTCAACCTTCATCGTTTCCAATTTAGGACTTTAACAATAATAACAAGAAGCAAAATTTAAAAAAACTACTTAGGATAACATAACTAAGTTTTGGTATAAAATTATTATGTTAAAATTACAATTTACATTCTTGTTACTGTACCAGCATAACTTAAATCAATAAATGTATCAAATACTAAAATAGATTCAGGATTTCACTATTACTATATATTTTTTTTAAAAATGGTCCAACTGTAATAAAAATATCATTAAACCTATATTTTAAAAATTTAAACAAAGTGGCTAAAGTTGCGTTTATGTTAAGGGCTTGGGCCCGAGTTTCTTAACTTTCGAGAGAATTATTTTTTAAAATGCATACGAGAGCCGATATCGTAAAATTGCTTCGTAACTTTGTTGCAAATATGTTTTATTATGAAATGTAATTTTTCGAGACAAACTGTATGATGATTATAGCTAATTTATCAATTCAAAGGAAATATCGTTAAATAACTAATTAGCAACTATTTTGAAGTCTTCTGACTCGACAAAATTAGAGTATGCAGTTTAAATCAGTCATAACAAAGTTACGAAGCGATTTTTCGATATCGGCTCCCATTTATGTTTTAAAAAATAATTGTCGTTAAATGCGAAGAAACTCGGGCCAATTCCCTTAATACATATGCCTAAACAATGCTGTAATTATTGTTCAGCAATATAGCTGAAGAAACGTCCACTACAGTTTTGTGTTACTTTCTTAGAGAAAGACGTTTATTCGCATAATTAAATATTTACGTGCTAATCTTTCAAGAATAATAACCATTGAATCTCTAAATAATCTCTAGTGACAACCATTCCAGGTTTATTTTGCTTCCTTATTATAAACGTGAACCTACATTCTTGCTTCACGTGTTTCGTTCATCAGTTATCCCACATTTGGCGACAATTTGTAGTCAGCTAGGTTTTAAGTCCAGGAGCTGAATCGAAAATGTTATTATGTTCAGATGAATTTGAACTTGCGTAGGCCAAATATTTCTATGATCACCCAATTTATCAAGAAGGTAGTCTGTCAAGTAATGTTTGCTATTTTGGTAATGTAAGTTATTAATCTTTCAAAGAATGCGGTGAGGTGGTTTGAACAAACTATTGTAATTTAAATAACACAGGACCTTTTCCTTCACATTAACTGTTAAATTTATTAAAATTATATTTGATACCGAGCAAAAATTGCAAACCACCTAATTAAAACTGTATAAGTTTTTATTTTTAATTGTATGTTTTGCATGTTAGTATGGTATAGAAAAATGAAGGAAAAAAGTTCACTCTTAACAGATTTAGTAGACATCTTAAGCAAATATTTTATAAGACGATACATTCCATAAGTTTGACATCTTTCACAGAAATGTAAGTTGCATCCGTAAGTTATCAATAGGGACCTCTGTTTATCGCGAAAATAATTTTGCCCCAGTTTGTTTCAGTGACTTACGTGCAAATCTACAATTCTGCCTTATGGTTATTGGCAGCATTTCTATATGTATCATTTGACTGGGACAATTACAATAACGTTCCTGCAACACCACACGTCTGTGATTTGCCGGTAGAATTCCAAGGCTCGTGAAAGTTAAAATATCCAATCAGTGGCGAAGAAACAGAACTGCAGATGTGCACGTAAGGCACCGAATCAAAGTGAGGCAAAATTATTTTCGCGAAAAATAGGGGTTCCTAGTTATCACACATGTTCTACCAAAAATACTTTGCTCTATGCTCTAGTAAAGTACTTTCTCAAAAATTTGGCAAAAATATTTTAATTTGATCTTTTTTATTTGTTCTGTGATAGTTTTCAAAAATTTCTATATTTCATGTAAGTAGAAAGTGTATTCCATTAATTTAAATCAAACGCCCTCTCTATATCCCTGGTAGACCTAGGGTTCTTGCAGGCTTTCAATTGGTTGAATTGTAGTTCCATACACAGATATGGAGGTGTGTATTATGAACTTTAGCATGAAAACTTTTTTATTTACTTTACTAAAAGCCTTAGTCGACTCCTAAACACTGGTTGACATGTCTACAAAAACAATCTACAAAAAACTGAATTACAGCATACATACTTTCACGGTTTATGACATTCGTGTTACAACTTAATTGTTTTGATAACATAAGTACCTAATTACTATAAAAAATGTATCCTTAGTAACGCACATCAGACTGAATTACAGCGTAATGGGTTCAGTTAAGGAGAAGACCGGAAATACTTGTCAGGATGTACAGAAAGGTGGATGGGAAGAGATACGCTGTGGTAGTTAGGCTGCCTGTTAACTAAGGCAGAGTATAGAGGAAGAGGGAATAATAATATGAATATTAAGATATAGAGGAGCAGATCAGAGCGGAGGAGACAGTCTCAGCTAAGGAGGCTGGCGAGGAAGTGGTGTGGAATTTGCTGACGGAGAAGTAAGTAACGGTGAAGGGGTTTGGAAACTTTAGGAGGAGTTTGATAGGAGTTTGAGGAAAAGATTATAGCTTGACACTGGGCGGTTGCCCAATTGCAATAATTATTGTTATTATTATAGTGAACTGTTGAATTTTGGTGAATTGAAATCGAGTATGTTTGTAATGCTGCACAAAATGTGGAAGTTAGGTCACTAATATTATATCTGCATCGTAATGCAAGATAACCACACACATATTCTAGACAATGTAAACAATGTTAGGAATTGATTTAGAATACTCTTTTGCACCGACAGGTTGAACCACTACTGAATTGAGTTGCTGAACCAAAATGCTAAGAACATTAATTAATAGAGCCGCGATTTTATGGCGAAAAGATTTTTGCAACATTTGGTTTCGATGCGTCATGTGCACACCTGCAGCTCTGCTACATCGTCTGTGGTTGGATGATTTTACTCTCACTGGCCTTGGCAAATTATAGACGTACAGACTCACAATAATATTATTCTGATTGGTGCAGTCAAATGAGAAACGTGTCTGAACAAGCACACGCTGCCAATAACCTTGAAACAGAACCGCAGGTGTGCACGTGAGTCACTGAAACAAAGTGGGGCAAAAATCTTTTCGCGACAAAATCGTGGCCCTATTAATTAAACACCTGTTAACAGCCTGGTTTCATAAACGTTTACGTATTCGTTATATTTAATTATGTCCAAACTACTTACGTCAATATATTGTAGGTTAGGCCACCCTTACCTGATCATGTTATTTCCTGAACTTTACATTAAAAATATGAACTAAATAATACAAACTAAAACATTTTAATTTTTTCCACTGAAATCTGTTTCGCAAGTAGTTGCTACATATAAACATAAAAAAAAAATCACTTAACCACACATTGCACAAACATTATTTAGATGACGTGCAAACTGCTGATTAGCAGAATATTTTTTATGGATGAGCATTGAAGATCACATTTTACAAGATTTTGCAAGTTGTTGTATATTTCATTGTATTAAACAACATACAAACTTCGTTATTTAAGCTTTCATGCGAGTACTACAAAACTAGCCGAAGTTGTCTTGCTTGCACTGACACAAGCACACATTTAACCACAAATAAAAGATATTTCAAGTGTCAATGAACGGTCGTTAGTAATATGAAGACGTAATATATATATATATATATATATATATATATATATATATATATATATATATGTCCAAGTTTATTTCCAAAAATACCAAATCGGCATACACGTCGTAGTTTCTTAAAAAAATCAACGTTGACGTAAAAAGAAGCACGGATTTGGATACATTTAAATGGGCCATTCCAAGCAGATTCAGTCTGAATAACGCCACAATATCGGAGAGAGAGAGACAGACAGACAGACAGAGTTATAGTGCGCCCGGGCACACCATTATACGTACATCGTTTGTTAAACTATTTTAGTATTTATTTTCAAATTTCGTATTTTTATACTGTTCAAGTTAATTGCTAAATGTACGTTTTTAACAAACTATTTTATTTACTTAGTTTGCTTATTTCTATGGATATAAAAAATTCGCAATTTTTTATACGGACCAGCTAGAATTCAAATAGATATTAAGTTCGTGCTACAAATGACCACTGACTTATCACCTCTTCGAGGGCATTAAATCATTAGTAAAAAAAAAAATGGTCTCACTGTGTCAGAAAGCTGCCAATAAACAAATAAACCAGCCTATACTTATTAGCCTAATTTCCGAAGAAAAAATAGGCTGATGAGATCATTACTTTTTTTTTAATGTGTGTGTATAGATGTGTGAAGGGGTGTGTGGATGTGTGTGTGTCCCGTAAAAACTTTGAAACAATGGACCACATTGGATCAAACTTTGTACATTTACAGTACTTAGAAAATCTGATTTGACTTTTATGTGTTTCGTTGCCCTTTTCATATTATCAAAATGGCGGGCATTTTAACAATTTTAGATCAAGCTAGATATCTAAGGAACGATATCTTAGAATTTCATCAAATTTGGTACATAGATACTACAAAAAAAGCTGACTTGACTTTGTGTGTTTCGTTCATCCTGTGTTTCTATTTTCAAAATGGCCGCCAGTTCAATATTTTTAGCACAGTATTACATGTCTTGGGAAACATCATTCAAATTGTTATCAACCTTGGTTCATATACACTACATTCGAAGCTGACTTTACTTTTTTTGTATTTCTTTTAATTTGTGATTATATTTCCAAAATGGCGGTCATTTCCTTATTTTTAGCATAGTATTACTTTTCTTAAGAAGTATTTTTCAGAATTCCATCCAACTTGGTACACATATACTGCATACAATGCTAACTTGACATTTGCGTATTTCGTTTATCATATGTTAATACTTTTAAAATGACAGCCATTTTTAATTTTAGAATAGTGCAACATATCTAACTAAGAATTTTTCAAAATTTCATGAAACTTGGTGCACATATACTACATACAAAACTGATTAGAGTTTTATGGTTTCGTTCATGCTGTGCTCATATTTTTAAAAGGCGGTAATATTTACATTTTAGCATAGTATTACAATAATAAAAGCCATTTTTTTTTAATTTTTGCATAATGTGCCCTATGTGTTAAGACTTTTTTTTTATTTCATCAAACTTGAAACACATATACAACATAGCATACAAAGGTGACTTGACTTTTCTGTATTCTGTTAGCACGTGTTCAACTTTTTATAATGTGCGACCATGTCATATTTTTGTATAATACGACATATTTGGGGATATATTTTTCCGAAGTTCATTAATTTCGGCACGCGTTTGCTAGTAAGTTAGTTGACTGGACTTTTGTGTATTTCGTTTATCCTTTGGTAATATTTTGAAATCTGCAAAAAAAAAACATCTCAGATTTTTTTTTTTATATTTTTATATTTTATTCAAACTGGGTACGGGTGTATTGCTTAGTAAGTTGACTTATTTATTGTATATTTCGTTTATCATATGTCTTAATTAATATTATAATTCATTTTTTTCATATGTACATAAACGATTTTAACAGTCAGGGTCAATTCAACCCACTTTGAGGAAAGTAGGCTATGTGCAATTTTAAAAGCCAATAAAGTCTATTGTATTTATATATTTGCGTGTGATGTGACACGCGTATTGTCAGGCGCTCTGCTTCACTGTGATGACGTCTCGTGACCGAAGGCTGGGAACTGACATGCGCAAGGTTTTTTGAATGTTTCCTTCCCCACGCAGTGGTACACCTTGGCGGCCGGCCGGGCGCACGGAAGGGCGCGACCGAGTGGGTTGTCTTCCACGCTGACGCTCTTTGGCGCTACCACCGGCGATCCCAGGGTAGGACGGCAGACCGGGCCCAGTTGACGTGTTGGCTAGCGAGGGTACGTTGGTCGGGTGTGTCGGCCCTAGGGGTGGGGGGTATGTGAGTGACCGCTTTCTTGAACGTCACCGGAACTTGCGTTTATTTACCGAACTATATCTGAACCTGTGCAGCGTTTGCGGTGCTTGAAGACAGCTCCTGTTTCCGCAACGTATATGTCAACCGTGTGCTGACGAAAATTGTGGAATTGGTGTAACGGTTATTTTATATTAAAACTCGCACGTTTTACGTAGTAGGCCTACACGAAGTTTACAGTGAAATAGTTACTCTCCTGCAGGATTATCTTGAAAGCCAGTTAATCAAAATGAAAAAAAAATTAGTAAATAAGTGACGTGTAAAAAATTAACCTGTTTTAATAACGGCAGTATGACCTGAAGACTGTGCGGGTCCATGGGTGATTCGTGTGCAGTTTTGCAGAACTGAAGATTCTGCAGTGCACGTATTACATCTGCAGTTGGTAAGTACCAGATATACTCTATTTATTTCTTAGGGGTGAGATACGACGTTACATGAAACTGACCTCACGCAGGATAATGAATTGGTTTTATCTTGAACAACATGATTGTTGTTTTTAAACTGTCACAGAAATTAAAACGTTCTTTTTCACCACTGAGAATATATTATTCAGATGTTAGGGGCTTTGAATAAGGCTGTATTCCATTTGACTGTCGTTTAGTGTCAGTACGTACGGACGTTTAAATACTGAATTCAACATCAAGAGTTATTAAACTTTTTTTCCCAGTTATGTACATTAAAGCTGACTTTCTGATACGAAATGTATCACGTTATTCGCTTAGAACTAGGCCTATTATCAATTTATCTGCAGTAACTATAAACATTTTGAAGCTTAGCACGGTAACGTTTTGAGAAACAAAAGACTGCAACAAGTACATTTCAGTAGTGCCTATTTAATAATATATTTTGTTATTAAAATTTGAAATACTACTATTATGCTGTCAGTTATTTGAAGACCAGTGTTTATATTTAAATATTTTGAAAATTCGGTTGTAAGCTGACCTAGGTATCGTATTTGATTCGCGTATTTTTTTTTAAGGTTTGACGTACCTTTGACGGACCAGTGAGCGTATAGGACAATGAAGTTTAGGCCGCTTCCAGATGAATACGCGCCATATTCGTACCTCTACCAATGGGACTCTTCTTTGAGAATGTTCTAAAGACTTAGAAAGAAGCACTATGCTAGTGCTGCAAAGCCGGCTTGTCACTTCAGAAATATTACTTTCGTATTATTTGCGTCGTTTTCTGTGTCGTGTCGTAATTGTCGAGGCTCGTTAATTAACCTCCGACAAAAAAACATTCCACATCTGAGCATTGCGCGCTGTGTTCGAAATTACTTTTGTTATTATAATAATACCAGTTTCCATATAATAGTGTTTAACTTTTTCACCTGGGAAAAAAACTAATAATTAAGCTATTTTTAGAGACGTGTCATTATTTTATGAGATAAAAAGTATATATATGTATGGTTAGCTTGAAATATTTTGTCAGAATTCTTAGTTTACTTGCGTATTAATAGCATTTAAGTTATATGTTATATCGGTTTTAAACTGTATTTTAAACTCTACCTTCGTGAAGGCAAAACAAGGCTATAATTAGAGCCAGTTATTTTTGGAGAAAATAATTGTGCAACAACTTGTTTCAATGCCTTACGTGCACATCTGCAACGCTGACAGTGTTATTGAGAGAACACATTAGTGCAAAAGCGTCGCTCAGTTGACTGAGCCAACCAGAACAAAGGATATTGCGACACCACACGTCTGTGATTAGCGGGCAGAACTCCGAGACGTTGAGAGATAACAACGTCCAATCACTGACCGTGAAGCAGATCTGCAGGTTTGCATATGAGGCACTGAAACAAATTGTTGCAACATTCGTTTCACCAATAATCATTGGCTTTAAGGGCGTTGGACCAGTCAAATTTTATTTTTTTATATTTATGCCAAAAACTGTTCAACTTTTGCGAATCAGATAACACGTCACTTCCCCAAATAAAAAAAAAATAGGCCCCATAGTTTTTGCACAATCACTCTTCAAAGTCCCAAAATGGCCATTGCGGTGTAGCCAAAATAAAAAAAGTAATTAACTAACGTATTCAAAATTACAGGAACTGAAAGTCAATGTATCAATGCATTTTGTGACATGGTTGACAAAAGTTAGTTTTGAATATTTCAGTAGTAGCCAACAGTCAAAGTTATGCAAATATTTACTCATTTTCATCAATTTTTAAAAAATACAAAAGTATATCGCTTTGTGTTTACAAAAGTGTCTTGAAGTTGCTCACATCAATAAGTATCAATATGAATTATCTGGCTTCTGCAAGGTAATTAGTTTTTATTATTTTGGCTACACCGCAACTGCCATTTTGTGACTTTGATAAATGATTATGCAAAACTATGGGACCTAATTTTTTTTTATTTGGGGAAATGACATGTTATCTGATGTATAAAAGTTGAACAGTGTTTGGTACAAATATAAAATTTTGAATTTTTACGAGTCCAAGGTCCTTAACCATAATTCTGAAACGAGAAAAGTTTATTGTGTGGTATTTACAGCAGTCGAGAAACGAACGGAAAGCGGACAGAACGCACTCCAGTTCGGTATCTTGCGCGTACAGTCGGTGATTTATCGGATGGGAAGGGCTTCGATCGCCCTTAAGGACGTGAATACCGCAATTTTCATCACAATTTTTTTTTTATTTTTTCCAGATATTTTTTTCTTATTTTAGACACAAATGGCTTTTATTAAAATTTTTTATCTCATAGTTTTCGCGTAATGGCTTGCTAAATTCATATTTTGCATGTTTCCGTTTTAAGTACTACACTAAAACCAACTGATATACCAAACTCAAAAATATCACAGTGGATAAAGACATTACAGGCTACAATGCCATGCTCATAAAAATGAATAGTAAAAATTATTTGTATTTTAAAAAAATGCTGAAACTGAAAATAAAAATTTTAAAAATTCAATATATTTAAAAAAAAAAATACAAATAATTTTTATTCTTCGTTTTTATGAGCATGACATTGTAGCCTGCAATGTCTTTATCCACTGTGATTTTTTTAGTTTGGTATATCAATTGGTTTTAGTGTAGTCCGTAAAACGGAAACATGCAACATATGACTTTAACAAGTCATTATGCGAAAACTATGAGGAATAAAAAAAAATCATAAGAGCCAAATTTAGTACATTTTGTGTCTAAAATAAGAAAAAAATATCTTACACAAATAAAATAAAATGGTGATGAAAATTGCAATAGCCGCGTCCTTAAGAGGGCGTGGTATATAATTTAACGTTAAAAGCTTTGGTATACAACTGCAGGTTTCTTGAAGCAAATTTGTGAAAATTAAACAATAGCAATCCTAGGTAATAGTTTTTGCCAACGTTTTAAACAAACTAGTTTCCAGTGGTACGAACTTCTGAGGCACAATCTCTGACGCCGGAAACTCGTGCGTTTCACTGCCGCGCAAGAGATCACGCGTAACGAATGAGTAATTTTGGATAAATATTTACTTATAAAGTTGGCAAATACCACTATATAGGATTGTCATTGAGTATTTTATCCATATTGGCTTCGGAAAAAGCGTAGAAATCAATTAATGTTTTCAGCGTTTATTTGTCTACTCTTAAGGCGGCCGCCTATCCCACGCTTCAAATGCGCTGCAGTGTGTTCTTAACCAGGTTTTTTCTACGAAAATATTCCACGTGTGCCGTTTTGCCAACGTAAGAAAAGAAAACAAACTTCAGACAAGGTCAGAACCTCATTTTTAAGTCGCCACGCTCATTAAAAACACTGTTTCTAAGCCCTCCAACATGGCTAAAAACGGCCCTTTCAAACTTCCGTACTCCAAAATATACGTCATTGTCTTCCGTAGGGATGTGGGTGAAGGGACGAAAACAGAATCCAGCCCTGAAACAGAGGCGTTTGCAAATTTCACCTCCTCGGCCGGGAATCGAACCCGGAAGCCTTGATCCACTGACCAGGAACTCTAAACCACAGAGACAAACGACCCAACTTTTTATTCTAGAACTAAGGAACGGAATATTTCGCGAGTTCGACGACATGCGTGTTGTCCTATTCGTACACAAACCCCGGCCATTTGTCCACTAGCTACTACTTGCTGGACCAGTGAGACGATGAACGAATGCACGGGCTCGAGCATGTATAGGACAGTGGAGTCTAACAAGCTGGTCACTGAACTCGGGAATTATTCCTTTCCCTATATAACATTTAAAAAAAGAATGCAGGCCCGTATAAAACGAAATTTGAAATTTGGATGTACGCGTTGTGTTTGTAGGTTACGCACTTTACCCATCCAACGTCTCAGCTTAGTTGCTGATGATGTATTTATTGTAAATTTACGGAATTAAAATAACTTATGTTTAACTTTCATCAGGCAACTCTGTAGCTTGCACTTTGTACGCATGTAATTAATTTTATAAATTTTTTAAAAATTGTCTTTAAAGTTACTATTCCGAAAAAAAAAAAAAAAAAGGAAAAATACAAGGTCATGGGTAGGGGACTCGTAGGTATAGTGGGACAACAAACAAAACGAGTCGGTACAATTTCGCTCTGCGCAGATGCTCCTACTCCCTCTCCTTCACCATTAGAGGAAGCGACCAACCAGGCCCGTAGAACTGCAAGAAGTGTCGGGCGAGTCCACTGCCGCTGTATGAAGGGGTAGGGGTATTCATTTCAGCTCCGACAACGGCCGAGGGCGGATGTATATTCACTGGTTCGAA
>PNEQ01132786.1:10000-21004 GCA_003012365.1 Medauroidea extradentata | reverse complement strand
TCTCCCCTCGGTACGACCTTCGCCCAGGTTCCCAACCCCACATTCCATCCCCTCCTTTTCCTGGAAGTAAACAGCTCAACTGACCCCCTCCTCTTTCACAAGCTCCGCCCAAGGGACGGTCGTCTGACATTGGGTTCTGCGCACATCGCTTTGACTGTTGTCCCTCTATAGTGATATAAAATACAGTCCTTGCATTAAAACTTAAAATTATTTTTATTTTGTTTGTGCCCTTTCACTACGATTTATTTAGGTTCACTTATATTCTTAACAAATTAAACAAAAATTTGCAATAATGTTATATTTCAGCAGTTCACTTATTTCATCGCCTGGGAGTGGGCATAACCTGTAAACATGCGTTCTATTAAAGTTAATGTACACTTTGCAATTTACTTCTGTGTAGACAGTTATATTATAAATAATAAATGTTTGTCAGTACACAGTCACAGCATTATTTCTTTACACTTGTTAGCAGTTTATGTAATGTTCACGAGCGCCCATGACAGTTTAGTAGTAAGACCATTAACTTCTGGATAAGTTATGGCGTTACGAGATCGTGTCCTGCTGAAGTAATCCTTCCTGATTTTCGCATACATTAAACGTTGCCGTTGGCCTGCGGGTTTTACTGTAGTTATCGAAGTTCACAGCTTTCTTATTCCACGATTGCTCCATTCTCGACCTCAGAAAATCTCCAGCAGAACTTAATATTAGCTTAAAAACTTAATAAATTTCGCCTACTGTCTAATTAATAATGGATTTCGCTGTAAATTACTATCACTGTATGCTTAAACCCCTTTCTTTCCCATTTAAAACAACTTGTTCGTAACGTTATTAAAATGTTATGCCATTTATATTCTACCTTTTGTAGATTTACAAAAAATTTTATAAAATTTACCAGTTTAATTTGTTTTACGTAAACCCTCCCTCACACTCAGTAGGCCTAATTGTATACGTTTCATAAAGTATTTATATTTATTTTCCGAATTTAAATTTTGTATAATCTTTCCTGCAGTACATGACTGAATAATGATATTAAATTAGTTCGTTTGGATTTTCTTATAAATTTCAGATTTTTTGGCATTGTACCTTAATTAATGAGTTCGGTACGAATCGAAAACCTTCATCACCGCTGTGAAAGTAAAGAATGGCGCTCAAGCGATTATCATTTTACGATCTCGTATTTGAATAGTGGTTCACCGACTGGTCACCAGATAGCAGTTTGCTCCATTGTAGTGCCTTCTATTTTGTCGTAGCGGCTTTATCCACTGTTATGTTGCATGCACTGTGTTGTGGCATTACTGTTTTCAGCCCTTTATCCATTGGAATTTAGGGATAGGTTTTTTTTTTTTTTTTAATTTTCAATGGGCTTAGAATGGCTGTCACTAGCGGTTTAATTGTATCCCTGTGTATTAAAAGGTAGCTCATATATTTTTTTTCCAGAAGCGTGGATATTATAAGTCTCTTGAATTAAAAAAAAAAAAAAAAAAAAAAAAAAAAAAAAAAAAAAAAAAAAAAAAAAAAAAAAAAAAAAAAAAAAAAAACATTAATAAACAAACATGCAGGATTTTCTATTTTAAGTAAGAGTGAAATGTAGTGATGTTATCTGTAAATAAATAAGTTATTTCATTTAAAAATAATAAAGTGAACAGAATAAATTATGAAACAGGATCTTCTTCATATTCTCAATTATCTGAAGATTGGGTGTTGTTTTATTTTTGCAATAAATATTATGAATTAAACTAAAGATGTGATTTTTTGCTAGTTTAGACAATGCAGATACGTGGATAAAATAAATTGATATCTTTACAGGATGGTTTCAGAACGCGCGTGGTTAAAGATAGTTTTATTAAGGGAGCGGTTATCATACAATACTTGCAATTCTCAAGTGTTCACATGGGCGCATGGTAAAATAGGTTCTCCTCTAGTGTGAAATTCTAGTTATTTTATACCATACAAAATATTTGTTTGATATGTGAAATACACTTTCATTACTGGCTGAATTAAATATTCCTAAATTACGTGCCGGGCGATGTCACGATAGGTGGGTTTTCTCGTGGATCTTCCGTTTTGCGCGCCCCTCGATTCCGGCGCTGCTCCGTACATCATGTAACCTTTCACCAACCCTAAATACCTAGGTGTTGAGTACTTGCAAACATTTCTTCCCTTTACTAAGTAACGTCATTTGTATTTTGCTTAATAAGTGACATAAACTGTACAGAAGTTGAAATTGAAATTTAGCAGAAAATCTAATAGGTTTTACGAAGCACAGCTTGCAATTGTATTAGTTTGATCTCTAAAGTTATCACCACATAATGACGTCACATATAATCGTCAGTTAGGTGCACGAAATAAAAGTAACACGGGACAATTTATTGACAAAAAATTTTATTTATTATAATAATATAAAAATACCTGAGCGCGAAAAGAATATGTCTCCTGTATTTTTAAAAATATGCTTTCATTTAATGCTCTGCCTTGAAATATTTTTAAAAGTGTATTTTTGTGAAACACTGTTTAACACTAAAATCATGTATGTATGGTTGAAATAAGAGTTTATAAACTAGTTAAAAGTTCAATTTCATCATGAGACAAAAGTGTACGGGTTGCAAATTATAGTTCTTAAATTTTTTAAGTCTATAAAATATATGTAAAAACATACTCAGCTGAGATGATATTTGAAAGAACTTACCCTATACAGGATGAGGATGCTAACTGTTTAAAGCTCCCCGCAGTGACACTGGGGACTCCGAGACAAGTGATTCGAAATAGGACATGTAGGGTCCAAACGGACGGGAAAGGCCCGAAATTTCGCCTTCAAGTTTCCATGACGTCACATCCGGTGTGTCCGCATCAGGCGCGTACGAACGAGTATTCAAAGGAGTTCCTTCGATCCAACCTGTCTCTGCGTCATTTGACACGTTAACTTACAAGCAAGTCATTCAATTTACAATGCAGTACGTCCAAGAAACTGAATCTAGTCATACTCAGCTGAATTAACTGGTCTATATTTTATTTCTTCTGCCTGCAGTTAATTGAAGCTACGGATTTATGCTAGTCCGTCAAATGTAGAATATTTCTGTCTTTACGTCAAGTATTATAAACTACAACTGTGTGGACCAGGAACCGTTATCTCGTGCCTAGAGATGATGGTTTATCGCGAGAAAACTTGACTGTTTGCTGGATTTCAACGCACGTTCAGCTTACTCAGAAGAAAATTGGCTTTAACTTGAATACTTTGAGCTGTTACTCTATTTGACTGAGCCAATAAGAATCCCGATATTGTGATGTTTGATGCCAGTTACTGGTCTGCAGACAGCTACGATGTGTCTTAAGTATATCACCGAATCACATATGTTGCAAGAAACTACAGCATTTTCAAGAGTATGTTTGCGCGATATGCCATCGTTAGAGACACTGGAAAATCGCGGGAATAGTTGACTGTTTGCTAGGCTCCAACATACTGTATATAACACTGAATGTTTCGTATCGATATTAGCTATAGTTTATTTGCAGCATTTTTCCTCTCTATAACAGGCCTAGTTAGAACTGCACAGCTTGGACACACAGCGTGTGTGATTTGTCCCAAAACTGTTCATACGTGTCACGGTTAATATAATACAGTTTATTGGAGACTATTTTAAACATTTTCGCGATTTTCCAGTGTCTCTAGCCATCATCTCTAACCGTGCCTTAATAAATAAAATCGCAGCTAGTCAAACATGTCGGTTTAAGAATGTGAAATTAAATAGAATAATACATACAGACAGAACAAAAAAGTGACACGTCAGGTCAATTGTTGCAGACATTTGGAGTATTTGGTACTTTACTGATACGCTGTAGTTTTAGTACGCAAAATCAGGTGATCATTTAGCTAATTAAAAGTGTCAAATTGAGCTCGGCATGTGTATCAGCGTAGGGAAGTCTATCAGAGTGCTTCATCTAGTGATCCAGTTTCTGCTCAATAAACTCTTCTCTGCCAGTGGACACACACGACGATTCGTCCTTGTTAACGGAATTAAAGCACCGTCCAGTTTTTCATTCTTCCCAACCCAGGACAAAGGCACACAGTTGAAAAAAACATTTAACTCGAGTCAGGGGGGTCCATTTCTGCGTGACGTTCACGGAATTGTTCATACGAAATGGGTACGATTGCCCTCCCTTTCTCTCTGCATTCACGTGGAGAATGATTTATTTTTGCATTGTTCAAGATTCGATGGGCGCTTTCATACGGCATGTAGTCCTGATAAGGTAGGAAGGGTATTATTTTCGCGTTCACTCGTCTAGTTTGTCTATCACGAACGTAATAACTGTCGTGTTAGCAAGCGTATGTTCACCACGTACATCGCTGGTTTCATTTGTCTTCACTGGCGTAAAATTCATTCGCTGTCGAACAAGTGCAAACAGCCATCCCACATGTTCATATTCAACACTGCCATTTTGTAAGCTGAACACAAATTTTCAAGGTCAGAGGTTCATTTTGCGTTTTAAGAAAAAATTGCACATGCTTTTGAACTAGTTACATTTTGTATTTATTATAATACTGTAAACTATAAACTACCGATCATGATTGAATAGTAAATAAGGCCATGCGATTATTTAGCTTAATCAAACGCGATCTTACAAACTGATATTTTACTAACGTTTGGGAAAAATTTGTGACTTATACCGAATGTTCATGGCGACACTTGATAATATTATCTGGCAACACGGCTATTGATCAATCCACTGCACGATTGGGCGCAAAATAAACATCGGAATAAGTTGTGTATTGAGTTTTTTTTGTATCCTAGAGGTGGTGGAAAAATTAATATAAATAAAACATTACAGTTATGCTTTGTTTGCTGTGAAACGTACTGTAAATGTAACGCAGTCGGAACATATTTTATGGTTGTATATATATTAATTTAAACACATTTAGAACGCATTAAGTCATATTTGACTGCTTTTCGATGAAACTAACACCTTGATTTAGACTTTATATTTAGATTTTTTTTTTCCGATTCGGTAAATCAAGAATATTTGATAATGTCTTTGAATGTTTCCAGCAATGGGACAGAATGACAGACTGTATTATTGTGGACATACGCCATTGTAGTCCCAGAAATCTTAGAAAGATACTAAGAAAAACGAACAACGAAATACGAAAAAAAAGAAAACAAGCCGAGTTGGCTGTAGTCAACACACGCATAGACCAAAAGAACAGAACATGAAAGATCCCGTAAGGAATTAGTCAACAACAAGTAAAGGACAAACATAATAATAATAAAAACAACCAAAAATAAATGTCGAAGTACAAAACAAACTAATGTGTAAAACTCAGGACATCACAATTAAGACAGCACAGACAATACTGGAACGACTACAATAATGGACACAAGACAGGATAACAACGACGACGTCACAGACAACACACAACGATGAAGACACGAAAGAACACAGTAGATTTCCAACGTTTCGGCAGCTGACATCTGCTCCCGCCATCGGGTGAAGTAAAAGTGGGGGAAAAAAAACGACGGTATTTATAGCCTTCAGCTCTGTTCCTGGCGCGACCAATGGTAGCCGAGCTCTCTCCTGATTGGCCGCGCACCTTTAAATGGGTTTTATAGTCTATTGTCACTTCGCAAATAATTTTGTTTCTTTTTTTGTTAAATGTATCCACATTCGTATTTCGTTGTTTGTCTTTCTTAGTCTCTTTCTAAGATTTCTGGGCCGACATAATATTACAATGGCGTATGTCCACAATAATACAGCTTGTCAAGAATATTAGAGTATTAATTTTCTTACAAATGATTATACTAAGAATACATTTTATATGAAATTGTATAAATTGCAAGTGCAAAATACTTTATTAACTTATATATATTTTTTTGCAATTTGCGAAGTCACGAATGTCTACGTAATACAGTTTAATTTCGATATTTTCCAATTTGTAAAACCAACACTACTGGACTTAAGTTGCGTCTGCGTTATGTTTCACTCACAATAATAAAAAAGCACTTAGATAGGTATCGAAAAGTAAATTGCTAAAGTTATATTCAAGTAAAGTTCTTAATGTTATTTATATTCTGTTTTTTACAAGTGGCAAAATTAAGACATAACCACATTTATTACACTTAACCACTGGAAAATAAAAATATAGACAACATAATTGTTTTAAAAAAGTGTGATTTATGAATAATGAGTGAACAGTTACGGAATTGCACTATATGTGATTATTACCATTTAGAAAATAAAATGCCCAAAGTTTGTATGAAATAAGGTAAAAATACTATATAACTGTGAGTTATAGGTTGCTGAGAAGCAAACTATTAATATCGGAATATTTAAGAAACTGAATAACAATGATGGGAAAATTGGGTATGACTTATTAGACAAGACAAAAAAAGTATACGAATAAAAGTTATAGCTTAAGTAACCGTATCACAAAGTAACTCGGAAAAATGTCGACACATGTGTTATTAAAATAAACTTTCTAGGAATTTTTAGGCGATTTAATTATAAGAAACAAAACAACAACACACACGCCAGAATATAAAAAGAGAAGAACAATTCAACGTGTAGAATATAGGTAAGATAACACGAACTGAACCTGTGTTTCGAGGTATCTGTTGTTAGCGAGGGACTTGGGCTCAAGGGAGCGGATGTACGCTTCGAAACTGGGGCGAACATCTCCGAACTTCCGTAATGTCCTTTTTAATGACCGGTAGATACGATCGCGCACTAACGCGTGGAAGAAAAAAAAGTGGGGTTACTAGCAGGTCGCACGTTTTTAAGTACTTAACTGTTTATTGGGTAGATAAACCATTTGCTGTGATCTGACGTCACATATATGGTACTTACGAGTGCGAGCATGTTAACGCGAGAACCATTGGTCGTACTGACAAGGAGGATCGGTCAAACTCCGCAACCTTTGATTTTACAATTTTAACTGTCAGTTATATTTATATAAAAAAAAGTAATCATCTGCAAAACGCGGTAATTACAGAGACGGGAAAAATTCTCGGGTTCACTAACCTGTAGGCTAGCCTGCAAGAATATATGTGAACTGAAGCAGACAGCAGATGCTCATTAGCTGCTTGGGGTTAAAGTGATATACTTAGAGACCCCTATTTTCCGCGAAAAGAATTTTGCCCCACTTTGTCTCAGTGCCAATCTGCAGTTCTACTTTATGGTTATTGGCAGTGTGTCTATGTGAAGTGATGTCTCTCTTTTGACTTTGCCAATCACAATAACGTTACTACAACTTCACAAGTCTGTGATTTGCCAGTAAAACCCCAAGACACGCCAGAGCTAAGACGTCCAATTACTGATTATGCAGATGTGCACGTGAGTCACTGAAACAAAGTGGGGCAAAATTCTTGGGTCCCTAGATATACCGTATGTCTGTATTAGTTATATTTCCATTATTGCCTCAGAGACTTCCAGGACGTGTCAAAAAAGTCACGGGGTAGTTACGAAAGTCAAATTCACAGTTGATGGAATTCTAGCTAGTTCCCAATTGGAAAACGTGAATTTTTCAGGTCTCTACGTTTTAATATAGGCGGTTCGCGATAGAATGAACAATTTTGAAGACCACTTTGTCTTAAATAGTAATTAGAACACATTTTTAACTGTGACCACGTGTTTTACAGTGTTGTTTCTCTCTGCTATTGTGTATTAACTCTAATAAAATTTTGTTTTTTCTATGCATTAAGCAGTTGGTCACAGTGAACAAACACTATAGGAACCAATAATAAAATTTGGTATTTGTTTTGTTCCCGATATCTTATTGGCGTATTTTTTTAATAGCTAACAGCCAATCTGTGGTTTTCTTTCATGGGCTGTTACAAGATGACGATGTGCATGTTGTTAGGTGTTTTTAAAGGACAAGTGTGTTGTTTCATGTCCAAGTCAGCGCTTTCTGTGTGCCTGGAAGCTGTATTTTAACTACGGAACTAAAAATATTTCCCTGCTGTTGTTTTGTAATGAATATGACGTACAACTACCGTACGATGCGCCGAAATTTTGAAGTTCGAAAGATGCACTGCGCGCGTGGTTATGCCTTCATAAACTTGACGAAAAATATTTGGAAGAAAAATCATTTTCTGTTATTGTGATGCACACGTACAATAACAATATTTTTATAAGATAAAAATGTCCTGTTCATAATTACTACTAGTATAATTTTTCTGTGACGTTTATTGCGCATTCACGGAAGACGGTATGAACTAATATTTGAAGTTATATGCCTATGTGGAAATCGCAGAAGTAAACATTAATTTTCGTAAGTAGGCTTTGAAGGCTCTGTAACTAGAGCTGAATATTCAATTACAGTATTTTAATAACTCAGATTACAATACAGTTTGGTATTGGGCTATTTTATGCCACACAAACCAACCTAGTTGTGATTTGTATAACATGTTGAGAACTTATTTATATTTGTAACCATACTTACAGGTTTTGAAGATGCTAAGTGTACATTTATAATTATAAAATAACTATGGATTTTCTATTTATTAATTAAATTGAATATTTTCCTAAGCATAACTCGGCAAATAATTGTTTTTACCTAGGTATAACTTGGCAAATAAATGTTTTTACTTCGATATAACTTGGCAAATAATTGTTTTTACCTATTTAGATCTTTTGATAATAAGGCCTAACTTAAAACAAATAAACTTTTAAAAGATTAGAATACATGTTTTTATGTGCACAGATTATAAGTCATAGAGACTGACACGGTTTGACACAAAAATTGCCGCGTGCAGTTTACCCAAAAATGTGAAATTCTGGAAAAGATTTACTTATGATCATTTTGAAAAGTTGGTAGGGACTCTTGAGATATTTCACTGTTCTTTTTTTTTTTTGTGTGTTGTCTTTCTTGATAAAATCCCTAAACTCCGCAACGAAATTAAATTGTATCGTTATTGTTTATTTTCTTTACGTGTAGTCTTTCTGGATGCAACTAAATTTCTTTCAGGGAATGTATGTCTGTTTTATAATTGTTTACAAGAGCTAAAACTGTTTTTTAGTTATTTCTTACTCTGGGTGTTATCTGCAACTTGGCAACATTCGCTTGCAAAGGCGTATGTAAATAAACTGTTCAGTTTACTACGTCACAGACTTTCATAACCCCAGAAAAATATTCGCTTACGTACAGAATGGCTTTAGAATGTACGTACACTTTGAGAAACTATACAAGAAGTGGTAACGTACGTAAAATGAAGTTAATGTATAATCGTTATTGCCGTTGGAGTTATGTTTGAGAAGCACACAAAACAGGACATCATTAATGTAATGTTAAATTACACTGTATTGCAATTCCATTTTTTAAAAGAGGATTCGCTTATCAATTTATTTTTTTTTTCACAGTTTTTATGTATTACACCATAAACATTTTTGAACAAAATCATATTTGTTAATTTTTAAAAGGAAAATTCTTTTAATATTACAGCCGATATTTTAACTGGCAATATATGTATACTTATAACGTATATTCGGTGTTACATAACCAAGTAACATTCGTAGGAAACGGTTGATTTATTTACCCCATACGTCATAATAAGTTATCTCGTGATATGCTCAACGTGAGGAAAACAATTTAAAACATCCGCAAACTTTATAAATTTATATCTGGAAGCATTATTTTACAACAGCCTGCTCCTTTATTTCTTACATCAATCGGTTCTTAATTCCACGTTAATTTACACGAACATTTTTGTTTTTAATGAAGCCAGCGGAACGCACCGACTGTTTAGTTAAAGTTTCTTGTTAATCGCAACTGATTGCTAGTGCTGCGGATAGAAATTTAGACCTGATCTTAAAACGTCTCTTGCAAGGAATGTGTGTTGAGAACTTAAACAATTATCATATACTATCTAAATTAGTTTTCAATGGTGTACGTCCTTAAGAAATAATCAATTCATAAACGATTATGTTTTTAATTTTTATTTTTAATTTGCATGAAAAAATTCAATTTATAACACTATTAAAGCCTATTTGCTTACGTATAAGCACCATGAATATATGTACTTTCATAACGTTAACAGCATAATAACTGCAGATGGGATTAAGGAAAGTTTGTGATCTCGGTATTCTGAGAGTTATTATATATATTCAGTTCTTCAGTCGTTTCTCGAAACCTCTTGTCCAAGCTTCTCTGTCCTTATATTTATCTATCAAGTCTCTTAGTTTTGTGTCCTTCTTTCACTTGTTTACAAAATAAAAAATTGAACAATGATCTGCACTGAATAAATCACACGCCGTCTGGCTGCGCCGAAGTAAAAAAAGGCCCGAAGTTCCTTATAATATTCATAATATTTATCACAGCAATGGCGAGAGAAAGCGAATGTTAACGATTTCTGCTTGGATACGATTATTTTAAAGTATTAACATTTTCCACGGCGGTGTCATCGAGCACTCGCCTCCTAGACTCAAATCCGGATTCTATTGCAGGCGGACGCTTGTCCATCATTGGGCTTTATTTCCTGTCATTCGTAAGTGAACTGCGACTAGCACAGGCTCATAGTTTATGTCTACCTCTAGAAGTGTAATACCATTCCCACTGGCTGTCTTAAGGGCTCTATGGACACCAATTTTCATCACAATGATTTTATTTTTATATTTGTATAAAATATTTTTTTTTTACACAAAATGTGACTAAATTTTGCTCTTACGGAATTTTTTTTTATCTCTCATAGTTTTCGCGTAATGGCTTGTTAAAGTAAAATTTTGCATTTTTCCGTTTTAAGGATTACACTAAAACCAACTGACATACCAAACAGAAAAAAAAAATCACAGCGGATAAAGACGTCACAGGCTACAATTTTACATACATGAAAACAAAGAATAAAAAAAATTTGTACTTAAGGAAAAATGCTGAAATTTAAGCAAACATTAAAAAATAATGGAGTAGTTTTTAAGAATACAAAAATATTTTATTGTGTGTTTTAACATAGCTGAACTTGTAGCCTACAACAACGTTATTCACTGTAATTTTTTTCAGTTTGGTAAGTGAGGTTGTTGTAG
>PNEQ01132786.1:0-5000 GCA_003012365.1 Medauroidea extradentata | reverse complement strand
TTTTGTATTTTAAAAAATTGCTGAAACTGAAAATAAAAATTAAAAAAATTCAAGAATGTTATACGACGAAATTTAACGTGCACAATGTAGCAACACTGCACGGAGAAAGTTCTCCCTTGCGCTCCACGTTCAGGAATTATTTTACGTAAGTTATGTCAAGTCAAGTAAACGTAGGATGTTTGGATTTCTCGGGATTTTAACCTGGACTCATAATATTCAGGTCAGAGCTGAAGTAGCAAGATAAATAAGATGTATGTAGAGCTATGTTGCCATACTGTACATGTAAAACGTCATCGTACATGCTTTCCTCTAACATTCTTGTCTACAATTTATCATAGGATTCGCGTGGTGTTTTATTATGCGGTTGTGATTAATTATTGGCTATTTTAGCTGTCACGCAGCCTTGAGATTCTACCGGTGAATCGCAGACGTGTGGTGTTGTAGTATTCTTATTCTGACTAGCACAGTCAAATGAGAGAGTCACTTAAAAAATACAAGCTGCCAAAAACCACGAAGCAGAATTACAGATTTGTATGCAAGACACATGAACTAAGTGGGGCAAAATACTTTTCGCGAAAAATACGGGTCCCCAGTAACAAGGCGTAAAATATTAAAAGAGCCGGGTTATTATTGGTTCAGTCAAATAGGGTAACAGCTCTACGTATAAGCAATATCTCTATTATTTGCCCTACGCTGAATCGTAGCAAACAGTTATGTTTAGGGTCATGCTATTTGCTATAAAAAATTAATTTCCTTCATTTGACTTATTTTGACAGCAAAATATGTGGTATTTCAGGGACAAAAAACTAAATATCCGTTTGGTGTATTGCAACATAAAAATTCAAATTCAAACGATGATATTACGTGTTAGAACTGCCAGAATGAGTTTTTTTTATATATGTACTAATTTGCGTTTAAAAAAATGTTTTCAAAGCCACTCCAAAACTAAAGATTGAGGCCTTAACCGAGATAAATCATCATTTCTACCAACCATACAAAGCTAACGACGCTACAGTGAATTGGAGATTACCCTTCGAGAAAATACTCTCGTGATTTTCCATAATCTCTATATATAACTCACATGTTTACATGTAAATGTAGGCCTACGCATTATTATTCCGGATAGCTTTCAGTGATCTACTATATGCTCATTTTTAGAGTAATTGAAAGGCCGTAGCTCATTTCAAAGTTAGAACCAGCGAATTTGGTGAAATAAAGTGCAACATTTTGTTTCAGTATCTTACGTGCGCGTCTGCAGCTGTGCTTCATGGTTATTGGCACTTGTGTATTTTTGTAGATGCGTCGCTCAATCCACTGTGACAGACAGAACAAAGTTACTGTGACATCACACGAGACTTTCGGTTAAAAACAGCCAATCGCTGACCATGAAGCAGAACTGCATACGGCACGCGAGGCACCGGAACAAAATGTTGGGTAATTCTTTTCGCGAATAATCACTGGCTTAATGTTCCCATCTACCGGCGCTTGAAACGCATTGCAGCGAGTTACAAGTGATCATATTTGGAAGGAACATCTCAACGCGCATTACGTCTGTACATCTACGAAAAGAAACCACATGTCAAACAGTGTTTCCATCAGTTTTAAAATTAGGATCGCTTATTGGAAACACGATTTTCAAGACGCTCAAAATGGCTAAAAACAGTTTTTTTAAACTGCCGTATCTAGGAAAATTCCAACCGGATTCGAAAAAACACAATAATAGAAATAAGCGTTGGAATTTCAACCGTAAGTATCGAAAATAAAATAGTACGGTCACAGCTTAAAGTCCCATAGTAAAATTAATAATAGTAAAGCTCTGCGCTTCAGTTGCGGGGTTTGCGTGCAGAGGCGATAATGTATTACATACCCCGAACGACGTCACTCGTAAGGGTCTTCAAGTGCGATAAAATTATAATTGTATATTTTTATGAAATAGTGTTAGTTGTGTAGACGATACTTGTGAGTACAGTTTCCTCTTACAAAACAATTTTAGCTGGCGTAGTTTTCTCATAACGGTGCGTCAAAGTCAAAATTTTCATATTCCGTTGCCATGCAAATGTTGAAAACCAATTGACTTACGTACGTGAAATAATTCACAGTGAAATGACATACTATGGGCTATATAATAAAACATTTTAAAAAATCATGCGAACTGTTTTTGTAATTTAAGAAAATTGCTGAATTGGTAACTTTTTTCTGTACTTTTGTGATTTTTTTTAAAATTCGAAATATTTTGTTGTGAGTTTTTTCAATGTTTTATTGCATACCTCATGGGATATAAGTTCACCGTGGATTATTTTGTTTAAGTGGGTTAGTTGGTTTTCACAATTTGCATGGCAGCGTAACAAGCAAATTTTGACTTTGACACCCTGTTACGAGAAAACTATGAGAACTAAAAATGTTTCGTAAGAGTAAAATATACTGACAAGTATCGTCTACAAAACTAACAATATTTCATACAAATATATATTTATTATTTTATCGCACTTGATCACCCTTAAGGCTCGGTTTCAGTCGCCATATTGAATTTTATTATATTTCGTATTTCTGGAATTCTAACAAAAAAAATATTTAAAATGCGATTACATCTGAAATTCTATTTACATTTCGCTACTGTACTGACCTTTACATTTAGCTGTTAACATATAATTACGTCGCAATGTGTGTGACAAAATTTTTTATATTAATAACTTGTCCGACAAATTGCGACCTAACTATACATTACTAGCTCTATTGTCGTGCTTGTATTGTGCTCACGGTAAATATAATTTACGGTTTAGTCGCCGATTTCATAATTTTTCTTAGAATTTCAAAAAAACCAAAAATAATAAAATTCAATATGGCGTCTGATACCTAGCCTTAACGCTCCATCGGTTCTGTGCCTCACATACAATAACGCAACCTACCTAAATAAGAACCTTAACCTTTAGTAAATTTGTCGGTGCTGCAGAAGAGTAAGTTATATCTGTATTTACTGAGTCCCTAGTGCTGCCGGCTACACGCACCAGATCAAGTATAGAGACTAGAGGAATCTCTCGCGCCGTCTTAGCCCAGTGCGGAGAATAAAGGGATCCATGAGCAGAACTGTGCTTTCCCTATATCTATCCGGAGCTCTTGCAGCGGCGACATTGTTTGCATAACAATGGAAACTGGAACGGGAGGTATTTTTGCGTATGTTAATAGCGACGGCATTATATATAACTCGCTGTAAGTTCTGAAACACGAGATTGTAACAATGCATGGTGAAAAATTACCGCGCTTAGGTTTACGTTCTCTTCTTACATTCT
The DNA here is from genome assembly GCA_003012365.1 of Medauroidea extradentata. NCBI lineage: Eukaryota > Metazoa > Arthropoda > Insecta > Phasmatodea > Phasmatidae > Medauroidea > Medauroidea extradentata. Next base: position 1,713 of record PNEQ01132786.1, on the reverse strand, counting down.
AGAATATTTAATTTTTTCCCCCCTCTTTTTGGCGAGTTTTTGCTTAGGACTGGTGTGGGAATTTTTAAAACTTACGGTTCCGCTTTCGTGACAGTGGTTCTGGTATGTTTTTTTAAAATCCATTTCAATGAAATGGTGTTGTATAAAGTGTTAGTTTATTTTGAGGAGAAGTTCATAGAACAGCCCCAGAACTTTGTTCTATTAAATTAGGTTGGGGGGAGCGACATTTTCGGTAAGCGACTATCAGCAGTATATAGTTATGTACAGGACAAGCTATAAGAAATGAGCATTAAAAATGGTTTTAACATGCCTCCGTTTATGCTATTGCTTACATCTCAACATATATGATTCAGTCAAATCAACCAAATATTTGCATATTATACAGAACTTGTTTAATCCAACTATACTGGATGTTAACAATACTTGTGTACAGCTATACACAGCAGTGTACAGGACTCCGACACGAGCAATTTGTTACGGCACACTTTTGTTCCATAGACTCGAGAAATGTCAGTGATATACACTACAGATGTTTACTATGATATGCCCAAAGCGTGCTACTGTGGGCCCAGTTTTAATCAACCTGCTGGTCGACTGATGTTGAAACATGGCAGGAAACGTTCAGACTGTTTCAAACACATGTTTCATTTGTTAAAATACCATAGACAAGTTACTAAAATCAGGAACGATAATTCAATTGTTCTCTATCAAATGGTTGGGCTCGAAGTTGTGTACACTGTTGGTTACACATGTAAACACGCATTGTTTACGTCCTGTTGTATTATTTTATCAACAACATAACATTTTCCAGTAGGCCTTATAATGCTTTGTTTAGCAAATAAATTTATTGGATTAATTACACATTAACGTCACTATACACAAACATGGATACACACAAACACACATCCTCTACAAATATATGTTTACACACACACACACACACACACACACACACATATATATATATATATATATATATATATATATATATATATATATATATATATATATAGTGGTATAGTGCAGTATGGGAGGCAGGGAGTGCTGACCTTGGAGCTACAAAACTCCTGCGCAGGAATAACATTGAAAGAACTTTCATGGGCGTGTATCCACTGCAGGACAAACATAGGGATCCTTGTTTTCCGCGAGAAAAAAAAATATATATAGACAGGGCGAGAGAAAGAAAGAAATATTGCACTTCCATGATATAACTATACGACATTTGCTAGTCATGCATTCTCCTGTCTAATCAGACACACACATATATGTATATATTAATAAATAAATATATGTGTAAGTATGGGTGAATGTGTAAGTATTTTCCCTCCAAAATCATTTCTGTCTATTAAGAAGTAATTAAAAAAATTAAAATGGGTTCTCCATTTAAACCGCAAACCTGAATAGCAGAGCCCTTGAAACACTCACCAAAAATTCTCTGCGTTAAGGTTGTTCAAGTGGGGAAAAAACATAATTTTATATTTGTATGAAATAGTGTTAGTTTTGTACATATTACTTGAGAGTACATATACCTCTAACGGAAAAAAATTAGCTCATCTAGTTTTCCCGTAATGGCACTTCAAAGTCAAAATTTGCGTATTTTTACTTCATACAATACTTGAAAACCAGTTAACATAATGAAATGAAAAAAATCATATCAAAACTACGCGTTACTGTCTATGGCCTGTAGCATTTAAAACCCGTTACAAAAAATGT
>PNEQ01132785.1:0-41056 GCA_003012365.1 Medauroidea extradentata | reverse complement strand
ACTGACTGACATATCAAACTGCAGCCCAAACCACTGGACCTAGAATCGTGAAATTTTTTGTGGGGGTTCCCTTCAGGTCGTAGGCGAGCACTAAGAAAGGATTTTTCGAAATTCGACCTCTAAGGGGGTGAAAAGTGGTGAAATGTGTTTCCGAAGAAACGTCGATAGAGCTCGAACCCGACGGCCAATCATGATGATTTTTACTTTAATAGGACACTCGTAAAAATGCATATTAGCCAATTTAAGGATTTTTCGTAGTTCAACTTTTAAGGGGCTGAAAAGACCTTAAATGTGTTTCCAATCAACTATCGATATCTATCGAACCCTTCGTGATAGAGAGTTGATATTCACTTCAAAATATTGCTTACATAAATACCCAAAAAGTAGTTTTAGGTTTTTTTGAAATTCGACCCCCAGGCAGTAAAAAGGGGCAAAATGTGTTTTTGATGAATCATCTTTATCTTTGAAACACAATTGGCTATCGTCGTGATTTTAACTTTAATTGGTTACTTTTACAAATGTCTATGACAGGACTCAAAATCGTTTCGAAATTCTTTATTTAAAGGGGTGAAAATACGTGAAATGTGTTTTCGATTATCCTTCCATATCTATCGAATCTATCGAGATATCGAAAAGCTCTTGGCTTTAAATTGGTGCTTTTGTAAATATCCCAAGTACCATTTAAAATATATTTTACGAATTCGGCCCTAAATTGGTTAAAAATGGGGTAATATGAGTTTTCGACTCACATTCGATACATATAGAATCCATAGTTTTTTATATAGAGACGTGATTTTTGTTTAGGATTGATGCTTACTCAAATACCTAAAAAGTAATTTTAGGAATTTTCAAAATTCGCCACCTAAGGACGTGAAAGGGGTGAAAAGTGGTGAAAAGCGTTTTCAATTAATCGTCGATATATCTTGAACCCAGCGGGCTAATGTTGTGTTTTTTACGTCCACGAGATACCAATAAAGTATTCTAAAACGTGAGTCAAGGGTTTTTCGAAATTTACTCTCTTAAGTGGTGAAAAGACCTTGTACGTGTTTTAGATAAATCCTCGATATCTATCGAACCCACCGAGATACACATTTACTTTTTGCTTCAGGGTGATGATTACAGAAATTATAGCAAAACTGTTTTCAGATTTTTCGAAATTCGATTTATCAATACTGTGCAGGGGTGATATGTGTTTTTTTAGTGAATGATCGATTTCGATTCGACTGAACGGGCTAACGATGTGATTTACACTTAAGTTGGATACTTATACAAATGTCTAAGATGTAAATTTAAAATATTTCTAAATTTGTCACCCTGAAGGGTGAAAAAGCACAAAATTTGTTTTCCATCAACCAACGATATCTATCTAACCAGTAGCGATATTTAGGTGTTGTTCGCGTCAGAGTGATGCTTACGTAAATATTAAAAAAAAATGTGTATGTAGTTTTTTTCTTTATAAGAAACGGGATTATTAAGAATAAAACTTAGTTGGTCAATAATCAAGGCAGACGATCCAAAAAGCAGGAACGAGCAGCGAGAAACAACTTATACAGGAGTTTCACTACAGTAACCTATCGAGACATGGTGTTGTACAACCTCTATGAGCCCAGGACACAGATATATATATATTTTTTTCAATAAATTTTATTTTCATGAATTATTTTGTCGTTACGTGACGCAGTTGTTTGTCACTCAGGTCTAAATTCCGGGAGGTTCTGGGCTTGAATTCCGTTAAAAGCTGCGTGCAACGTTCAATTCTGACACACAAAAACTACAAGGCAGATCGAATTAGTGCAATTTACATGTAGTCTTTTAAAGGGGTAAAATTGCAGTTCGCTTTCCACTTAGGTTCCTCTACAATATTAGCTGACATATCGTCGGTATACTGCCAAAAGTGATTAAGTCATAAATGCTATTTCGTTTAAAAACAGTATTAAATTGTAGATATTAACAAAAATTTGGTATGTTACTGTACTGCGACACATCAGTACGAAACGACGAATAGACTTTAAACTTGAGCAATTGTTCGTAAACAACAAATACATATTCCTAGCATTTTTATAATTTTATCTCATTTCGACTTTGTCACTTTTGGCAGTAAACCGACGATATATCATCTCACTAATCTCAGGTTTGGGGCACCAAATACGTTTACGCGAAACCTTTACCCTTTGAAACATTGTAATGTCAATAAAGTTAAAGTGAATATATTGAAGATATATAATTGAGGGCACCGTCACCAATGGTTGTGCACAGGGTAAACATATGTTTCTCATTCGATTAACCTCTTACCTTAGGTGTCTGTAATTACCCCACAACGTCAAATAGGCAGGGCTATAAATAAGGCCCAGGCAAAGTCGTTATTAGTGGCAGGGACAAACTTAAGACTGCTTTTCGCGTGGACAGCTATAGCTACTTATCCTGCTGCAGAATTAGTTCAACTAGCCGCTTGGACATTCTACCACTTGACGACTGAAGTACCAATCTTGTGTACAAAGAGGTTTTTAAATAAAAGTAAATATTATCAGTTACGAATTATACTCGCGAGCAAAGCCGCTGGAGACTGCTAGTGTAGCTATATAATTGAAGATTTATTTGTGTACATTTCACAGTCTTGCTTGCTTCTGTTTTGTTGAAGCAGCCAATAATTTCAGGTGGTTCTGTTGTAATTGCCCTCTGATTATTAAATTTGGAACCGTCCACAAAGAGGTGAATCCATGTTTTATTTAGTTTGCTTTTGGGGCTTGGAATTATAAGAAAATAGTGACACAGATGAATCCTAAAAGTCAAGAATATGTAGAAACTGCCGCTAAAGCCTGTGACCTACATAAAATGTCATGTTTGTTAGGCCATATGTAACATGCCACTTTATAGAATTATTTAAGTAGAGCAATGAAGTGTAAGGTTAAATGCAATGTTACATTGTTACACAAGTTGGACATACGTGGCTACTAGAGAAATTGTTTGTAGGCTCTGCAACAAATTATACTTTAACCTTTTTAGTTGAAAATAGTTTTCACAGAAATAATTGTGGATTTGAGTTAAAGTGCTTCGTAATTACATCTCGTTGCAGTGTAGGCATACCACCTATTCAAATATTATTTGATGTAGTGTTTACGGTGATGCCTTAGTACGTTGTTTCGTGATATACCGGAAATTTGGTTAGTTTCAGGATTCATAGCTTACTATCATATGTGCTGGTGACAAACACAGTAAGTGGCATGTGTAAACACGAGACGAGCAGACGTGTGATTGTGCCATGACATCTGGTGTTCAAGGTACATTTTGGCGGAAATTTATTGCCTAACCACCAACACTCTCAGACAGAGGATGAATGGCCATAGAGCTGACACCAAAAAAGCCATAGCTGGAGCAGGGGTTGATCCACATGAGAAGCCAGTTGCTGCACATGCAGCATCTCATAATTCAAACTTTGATTCCTGTTATACAACCAGAGTGGTGAAGGCCCTACCACAGTTGAATAACAAAGCAGAATTAAGACGCTGGGAACTGGCACACCAGTATACAGTAAAACCTCTTTATAACGACCCATTTTATAACAACCACCTATCTATAACGACCCGTTTTTGGGAAACCGTGATTTTTAAATTTTTTTTTATTTCAAATTTCAAGGAAATCTAAAAAAAATAGGTTTTTGTGCGCAGTGTTGCGTTTATAGTGGCGAGAACTGTACTGCAAGCGACAAGCGGTGACTCATCCTTCCTCTCTACAGCCGTAACGGTACTGTTATCTTTCTTTCCCCTCACGTGAATACCCGGCACGCTCGGCGTTCTCAACCTTTGTTCACGTGCCAGTGTTCTCTTGATAGAGACGGAAATATCGAAGAAAAATATCGAATATGAATATTTATTTATTAATTTATTTTTTTAGCTTCACATAAACCCCAATTCATATTAGGATTACTTAAAATAGTATTCGTGTGCAGTGAATATTTCGAACCAAATATCAATATATCGATATGAATATTTCTCAAAAATTTTCTTTTCTATCTTACATTAATAAAAGAGAAAATAAGTTAAGTATCGCTGATTTAGCATGATTTAAGGAATGTACACAAGAAAGAGTTATCAGGTATTTATGTAATGGTAGTTCCAGAAGTCAATCGGACATGATCCATGATCAGTTAGGTATTGTATTGAAGGTTTGGTAAAAAAAAGGGCATAAGCTTATTTAAGATTAATTATTCCGCAGGTTGGAAAGATCAATGGTATAAGATTACTACAGGAAAAACGTTCAACCGCTTGAGCGCTGAAATTGGTGAGAGGTGTAAAATGACCAATTAGAGCTTTAATTTTTAAGTTACGTGAAGCGGATAGTTGTTAAACCATAACTTTTTTTTCACTTTAATATTAAATGACTTCTCTCATTGCAAAGCCTAGTTAAATTTACCCTTACCAATATCAGAGTGCGGCAGAAATAGTCCCTTACCATCTCGTCCATAAGACATTCAATGTACCTAAATACTGGATTTGGACGCTGCCAACATGCATGTTTATTAAAATGTTGACAATTCTACAATAGTTTCTTGAGAAAACATATTTTATGTAGTACAACAATAAGGGGAATATCCACTGTCTTGATGAATTTTTCTCTTTTAATTAATTCCAAGTTCATTGATAGAATGTTTAACTTGTCAGAGTAATCAACTTGATAGGCTGTTTAAAGTAAATTGACAGAATGCTTTCGTTAATTTGTATTGAGGAAAATTATTTAATATACTATTTTCTAATTACGTCTCATGGCACGACAATAAAAACAAAAGCTACACTTCACACCACTTCACACTACACTGAAATCTCAGTATAAAGTACTTCAGTATTAAGTACTTTTCATTATAAAGTACATAATTCCAAACCCCTAGAAAGAGTTTTTCATTTAGTAACTGTTCAGTTTAAAGCATTTTCAATATCATGCATGAATTTTTAAGTTCCCTTCATCTACTTTGTAATGAGATTTCACTGTATAACATCTTTTTTTATTTTACAAAATTATAAAATATTCACACGAATATGAATATTTTAAAAATATTATATCAATATATCGAAATTTGAATACTATTCAATTCCGTCGATAGTATCGAGCCAAAATATTGAATAGTCCGATATATTCTATATATATTTACATCCCTATCTCTTGGTAGCTCTTAGATACGCAACACGCTCTCTGTTTGCTCTATTATAACAACTTTATTGCGCGACTTTTGGATTTCTCTTAGTTTTTTACGATTTATGACGACTTATTACGCTTATTTTCACAATTTCAATTTGTAATTTATTTGGTTTGAGTTTGTGAACGAATATTGACGATCCACGCAGTTCTTTTGGCTTTCGATTTGGTTACGAATATAAGGTTAGATTTTGTAAACGATTGTTGACGACCCATACATTTTTTAAAACTTCATGCGGACTTTCGATATTTCTATGATGAGTGGAAAGCGAGTCGGCTTGTCGTTCCGGAAGAAGTATGAAATAATCAAGGAAATGGAATCGACACAGAAGCCGAAGTCAGAGATTGCGCGGGAGTTCGGCATCCCGAAATCAATGATGGACGAGATCGTAAATGCAGTGCAGAAGGAAGGACGCAATGCAAACGTAAAAAAACTAGGGCGTAAGATGCACACCAATTTGGAGGAAGCTGTGCTGGAATGGTTCGGCCAACTTAGAGCACAAAACTTGCCTGTAAGCGGAGGACTTTTTTAATTAATAGGAAACAGTTGTTCGGCCCTTTATGTGTCAGACTTTCTTTTATTGTGTGTTTGTTTAGTGTCCGTCAACGCAGTGATAATAGTAAACAAATGATCTGCCTAATTTATCACGTTTGTTGGATATTATATCTGGTAATTTTCTTACTAGTGTACTAGTGGTTTTTTCATGATTTTTTTCCCCTTGTGTACTCTTTAAAACGTTTGCTCATACAACAGCTACGACTATGCTGTTAACTAATTAATTAACTAATTAATAGTACATTTTTAGTAGAGTGGGGGCCATGTCGCTACATTTTATTTGTCCTGAACTAAATATTTTACGCATTGACATGTAAGTTTAATATTTTAAGTGAGCTATAACGTTACGTCACAGTGCACGCCCGTGATTATCTTTCTGTCGGTCTCAAGGCAGAGCAAGCAAGCTGACGCGCTGAAGAGGACAGCTGCTGTGGCTGTGGTATTGATCGGTGCATGCGCGCGCAGCCATCTCCGGCACTCACCTCTCCCTTGCCCCTACATCATGGTCTATCCTCCCGGCCGGCTGAGCCCTAGCGGCTGGCCGAAAACAAGCAAGCGACGACACGGCACGTAACCTCACAGCGCGTGGCTTTCTAAGCGTTCGCGGCGTAAAAGAAAAGCCTCGAGAGTAGAATACACTATCTCCTTTTCTTTAAAAGACACCTGGTCATAAATTTTGTTTATAACTTAGTTTAAATGTAAGATTTATTATTGCTTAAGATGACTGAACATGGTCTTAATGCAAAAACGGCCTATTTTGACATGTAGAGGTTCCAAATTGGTCCGAAATCTTATAACGACCACCTCTCTATAACCACCCTAATCTCGGGAACCGTGAGGGGTCGTTATAAAGAGGTTTCACTTATGTATTACCAAATAGTACAGATAGCCCTCTGGCCGCTAGGTGCACTGATTACCAATCACCACTGCCGCTGCACCGGACAATAGACTTCAGTGTGTCTCCACTCATCACCTGATGAAGCCGATGTAGTCTGCTAAATGTGACCGCTCTTCCGCGGAGAAATGTGTTTGTCCATCTGTGTGTGTGTGTTTTCTATCTGCAAGTGCCACCTGTAAGTACTTGGGCAACCCTCTATTTTTTTAAAATTGTAATTAGTAGCCTAGCGGCCTTTCCCGCCTTTGTCCTATTAAGTTTGGTATCTATGTTTGGCTATTGCTGTCCCAACTTATTACTTGCGGCAGAATGTCTCATCACATAAGCTAACAAAATATTAACCTCTATACTGTGAGGGGGTTGCGGAGCTGGTCCCTATTTAACATCTTTGATCTTTGTAAGTATGTCTTGCTGCTTTTAGTCGTGTGATGAATCCCTTATGGCACTTTGAATATGTTGACGACACAAGTATTGTTATTTTGTCTTTTCCTTGTGTTCATTTGACTTAAAATAAAATGTTGCTCATAATATTGATTCAAACATTCTATCTAGGTAATCTTTTATAACATATTGAGTTATTAAGCCATTTCCAACCTTATGGGACTTGTACTACAATTCAAGGAACTCAATTTAATGTGATTGTGAAATGTGAGATGTCAAAAGATACTCCTTTAAATTCTGAACAGATTATCTTCTTTAATTATTTCTGTACCGTGGCTATTTCAGTCTGTTCAGGGTGTTTAATATGTTTGAGTTTTAGCCTAAATTTGGTAACAAATGTAGATTCATATATTTTTATTGCAACTGCACATGTATCTGTTGATCGAGCATTTTCCTGTAACTTATTGTAATAACATTTTGTTGTATAGTGAAGTTTCCAGTTCCTACCATAATTTTGAGTGTAAACACCTAGTGGTGGATTTGCCCAAGGTTTCCCAACATTTTATTTTAGTGTATTTTTGGCCAATTTTTATGTGGTAAAGTTTTATAGTGAATTTGAGGTTGGCTAATTTACTGTAACTCTAAAATCACGTTTCCCATATCAAGTTTTGTATCTAAATGCTCAGCATTGAATTTCCTAAATTCTAGCTAAGTGAGTTTTTGTTGCATACTTAGTGAATTAAGTACTAGTAGGCTTTATGTTAATTGGTATAACTTTAAGAGAAGTAGTGGTCTTTAGTAGTTTGACACAGCGGCGCCGATAATGGGCAGAGCTTTCCTGGAATCCATGCCCTATAAGACCATGTTGTTGGTGATTGGCTACAAGCCAGTGATGGAATGTTGAGGGTGTTTGTGACATCGGCAAAGCTAGTGCCAGGACAAGCAGAACTATTTTCTGCATCCGCAGTAACTTCCTATCAGCCATTAAGTAAAAGAAACCACTAATTAACATGTCAAGTGCATTAATAAATCTACTCTAAGCTCAGGGCAAAGTAGTTTAGTAATGAATTGCAACAAAGGTATTTAACTGTATAGTTACCACTTTGGCAAAGAGATGACAGTTGGCGCAAGAATATGTAAGGGTGGCTGAATCAAGGCAAGCAGCGGACCTGGCTGGGGTCGAGTCGGAATCGCGAGGCGAGACAGACGTGTGTTAGACCCGGGGCCGAGAGAGTTGCTGGTGTGGGGTGGAGGCAAGCGTGGCTGCCCTCGCCGAGTTTAAGGCAGTTTGCTAGCTTTTTCTAAAGACTTATAAGTGGTGAAGGAAGCGGCCAAGTAGCTGCAGTGTTTCTTTCTTGTTCTAGTTGAAACTAAGTACCGTCATATTTATTCTTTTGTGTAATTAATGCACGTCACTTCTGCTGTTGTAGTCTTTTCGGCGCGAAACTCCAACCAGGCGTAAAGTGACCCTTGCCTCAGACATCTTGATCCCGAGGGATACAGCAATGTGAATTTTTTGTAACAAGTTGATTTTGGACAAGCTAAATTATTTAAACTTCAAGTGATTTAATCGGGAATTAGACTTTTTAATTGTATCATCCTTCTTGAGACTCTTGACTGAAGCTATCCGGCAAATCTTTATGTAAAGACCCATTACAATACGGCTGAAAAGAGATCCCTTGAAACTTCAACTAGTATCACTGACTGCGGAAAAAAAGAATGAAAGAAGGCAGCAATCCTTGGCTGACTGCATTGTGGTGTATATGGGAAGGAAAACTAGGTTGGGAAGGGAGGTAATAGAGCACACCAAACTGACACCTGGCCTGCTGTCAAATCTGCACAAGTCTCTCACAGCCGAATGTGCTACTATACACAAAACGCACCAAACGATGTAGTACTTTAAGTTGTGTAGAAACACTACTGTTTTCCCTTGTCCGCTGACATGGTGACGTACCGGTACTTGTTCAGAGATGTCTCTGTGTTCTCATTGGTGAAGTTAGATTAGAGAAGTTTGGCATCGTGATTGATGGAGTAACTATATAGGTGCTACAAACTAGACCACAGTTGGATCCTTCGGGCTTCTCTTGTGTTTGTTTTCATGTTGGTTGTAAGAGAAAAAAATGCTTGCTTCGTATGGTAACACATGCAAATATAATGATGTACCACTGAGTGCTTGTCTAATAATTTCTAAATGCTCAGCCCGTGATTTGTCTTACCTTTGTTTCTCGGTTTCCTTAGTGGTCGTTAACAATAACCAGAATGACAGTGTTGCCATTGTTCTTGCCAGCTGTTTACTTCTTTTACCAACCCGAGGAGTATAGAGACAAGAGATGTTTATTAGCCAAGTAATGTTGTGATACTCACCACGTATGTATCAAAAGACTCTACAGATTTATAAACAGAAAAAGATGTAAATAACTGTAGTTTGTATGAATTAGTTGTGTATTTAAATGTTTATAAAAGTCTTTCAATAAAACACATTTGCGACACCGCAAGAAAGTTTTATACGAAGATAGTAGTTTGGCTGAGATCCAGAAAAACGAATGGGTGCTGGGATGGCCCGCCTGCTGCGACAAGACAGCCACCTCTCCAGTGCTTCCATCTTCACCCTCTAACAAAAGTTCTAGCCACTCTCTGGGGTATATAACGTGGGCACTCGTCTAGCTGGTCAGCAGTCTATGGATCGGATGGCCTCTTGAAATGATCCTAGGCACTCGTCACCATTCTCAAAAGGATTACTTCCTAAAAAGGGAGACTAAGCCTGCACCACCTCAACTTTCAGGGTTGCTTTTTGAGAAGGAAGCTTTTCTCACCATTTTGTTCCACCATCATTACTCCGCTTCCTTTTCTTTTTCTCCCCTTCCCCTCTATTACTGCTGTAACTGTCACTGCTAAAACCCAAATTTTTTTGTTTGACGTGAAAGGAAAGTTTGTGAGTGGCGGTATGAGATGTTAATTTTGACGTCTCGTGGTCAGCTATCAGGCAATGCACTGGTGGTGGTTGGGGCTTCACAGCCTTCTGCTTGTAGCCACCCCCTGCCACATTCCTGAACCTTGCTTTCTCCTCAGCTCTGGACAGTAAATAAAAAAGGCATGCTTGCTCTGCTGTCATTGCATCTTGTCTCGTGGAGGAACGGGGACATGCTGGAAGTGGCAGACACAGTACAGCGAGTGAGGGGAAGGGGGAGTGTTGTGTAGATGCATGCGCGCGCACACACACACACACACACACACACACACACACACTTGTGAGTTGGCTGAAGGCAGGCAACAAGCGACCTTGGCATGCTGTTTATAGATCACTGCGGACAAAGGATAGGCAAGCCTTTTCCCCCTCCCCCTCGGCACGCCAGAATCCTCTCCGCCGACACTCTCTAGCCAGTGTGAATGTCATCTTTTGTCTCTCTTTTCTTTTGTTAGCCACGTTTCCTTCCCTTCTCTCCCCCTGGCCCTTCTATCATAGCCTCCCTCGCGTTGCTACATGGTCTCTTACTCTAATGATTTTTTTTACATGTTAACAAGGCACGTAATGGTATTTTTCCTTTAAACTTGTTGCAATAATCATGGTGCGCACTATACATGAGGGCATACTATACATGAGTATGTATGGTAGCTTTAGTTTTCTTTGACCGTCATTTATTTGGAAACGGAGTATGTCCAAGCAATTAATTCCCATCAGTGATCCCCACATTTCTTTGATCCACTAGCTTGACGCCTTCGCTCGCTGGGGATTGTGGTGGCGGCGGCGTTGGAGAGGACGTCGTCGAGCCTTCCCTGAAGGTGGAGTTCGGGAGAGTTTTCTCTTCCCCCACGGCACGCAGGTTTAGGCGGACACTGCCCCCACAATCAGAGTCGGCTTTTTTCCCAACAAGCGGTCAAAGTTTGTGTTAGCTGGAACTTGGACATTAACTAACCCGAAGATTGGGGGGGGGTCCTGTTCCCCTTCTCCGTACTGTTGCTGCGGGCCTGGACGAGTTGCGGGAGTGTAGCCACACACTGGAGGTTTTGGCACAGGTGTTCGCAGTGTAGGCATTGTCTTGGTCCTCGTCAGCCAAGGTTGGACGGGAATGGCGGTAGCGAGGTTTCTCTGATGAGAAGGATTCCCGAGGGTAAAGGAGAGGGTTTTAACGTGGTACGTTGCAGTGAGGCGTGAGGTCGACGTGATTGATTTGGGAGGGGTGACAGGAAGAGGTTTGAGGAGCGGTGGCACCTCCAGAGACCTGATGAGTAAGACGATACCCTCCACAGTCTCTCCTCGACGCTCAGCTGCAGCAACGTCCTTCTGTACGGTGTAGATCCCAGAGTAGTAGTTCGGTTTGGCCAGAACCTCTTTAACCAAGTCCGCTAGTTTGGCACAAGCAGCCTGCCTTTTGCCTGCCCTATACTTGAGCATACACAGGTAACAGTTTACCTTTGGAAAAATAAGTCAGGGGCGTTACTTGAAAGGAGAATAGGTATCATGAGTAACTGCATCAGCAAACTACAGGGGCTCCAAAAGGCCAATAGGTTTAGCAAAAGGATACGACTCGTGAGTCCAGATGACACGTCTCATGTTGAGGAAGCACAGCAGTTATCCCAGCCGCTTTTTCCCGCATGGAACTCGAGATTCCCAACGCAAACCCCGATTTCTGGGCTCGAATTATACGCTGGTGGCGGATGCCGGTGCGGCGAACGTCTTTTCTGAAAGACCTGCCCAGTGTTGTGTTGTCCCACCGCTGACGAGGAGTCGCAGACGGGGTAGATAGACAGGGCGACAATCTCCCAGAATAAGAGTTAGTTTGCCTGTCTCCAAGTTTACTTACTTTACAGACCCAAAATTGCCGTATACTCGAAGAGAATTTGAATTGGGAGTGGGTAAAAGGAAGGAGCAGGGTGTGAAGAGCTAAAGGAGATGGAGAGGAGGTCCACTTAAACAGTGTTTTATTGCTCAAAAAGAACAATAAAACCACCCTATTCCAAGTCGTAATTGCCACGAAGCGACTGTACACAAAGCAGTAACAGAAAAGTACTAGTGCCAGTGGGGAAGTCAACGCTGTTGATGTAGGCTCGGCTTGACGTCTTGTTTGTTTGCGTGGTGGCTGTCTCTCTCACTCTTTCACATGCGACGGTGACTTCTTGCGGACACGTTCCGTCAAAGGGCAGTGGACGCTGGAACCCTCTTCTTCCCAACGAGAGATAGTTGTGAAAACAAGCAGATAAGCTTAGCAGAAGCAGAGAAATCTGCTGGATTTTGAGTGTGTTGTACCGGCCGGTGCAGTGAGGCGCGAGCGTAGTCACAAGAACTCTGTCTTCTGCTGCAAAAGTTGCGTCTTTTATACACGCGCTGATGGGTGTGGAATGATGAGCGAGTTCATGACTGACCGGCCGTCATGGAGGCAAGAGTGCGCAGGTTTGATGTATGCTCAAGGTGGCTGGCGGCAGGGGTATATTGTAGGGGTGGTAACCCTCCCTTCTGAGCTCAGTTGCTTGTGCAGCGGGTAGCATGTATCCAGGCAGCATGCTGTAATCCAAAAATGCCATCCTATCTGCCTCGAACAAGGACTTGAAAGGACTAGCGAGGGATGGATAGACGGGAAAAATTAAGGGTGCTGCCTTGGTGTATGATGCACGTGACATGTGCGGTATAGTAGGGAGAGATGAGACAAGCTGTGGGAGAAGGAGAAGGAAACTGGCTTAAGGCAAGTCGGAGGCTTGGAACCACAATACGATGCTGCGTAGCATGCGTCAAGCTTGTATTTACGTATGTATCAGAGCATGATACAAGTGCCGAAATTACGTTCTCAAAGAGGTTTGCTGTGAACTACAATTCTAACATGCTACCTGTGAACTGATTGATTGACTTTCTACTTGTCTTTACGTTTTACTGCTAATGTGCAGTGGTTTTATTTTTGTAAGTGCTGTGTTACAGTTGGAGATAAAAGATGAAATAGATGTCTTTGAAGAAAATTTGTTGGAGATGGATACTTCCAACCCGTCCATTGATGAATTGTCTCTTCAGTTGAATGATACCAGAAGCAAAAATCAGGTGAGTGTTGTATCACATGTAGTGGTTGTTTATGTATTGTTATAAAAGTATTGTAGGTTGACTGGATTAATGAACACGTGTGTGTTGTGTGTGTATGCGAGTACGTGCGTGCATGCCTGCGTGTGACGAGACCTGATCAAAAAAAGCATAACAAAAGTTCCTTAGAGAATTCCAGTGCATGTAAGATGCATGAAGTGTGCTAGGAGGGACAAAAGGGTTTCAATGAGCCCCTTGTGTGGCGTAATTCTCAAAATGACTTTGAGACACTTAACTTGAATACAAAAGAAAATGGAACATTGCACGATGTCCACCCACACGAAAGCCAGTTCAATTGCATTTAACACTAAAGAGAACAATTGAAACTTCGCAGATCCATGTGTGCGTGTGAGGACACATAACCTTATGAGGGAAGACGAAAGTGCCTCAGTCAACGGCCCGGAACACAACGACCACCCACTTGCATGCTGGGCAAGGCACCCATCACATAGGAGGAGGGGGGAGGAAACAGGTAGGGAGTGAAGGGGACACACCTGACGTCACACTAGTTATTACATGGGAGGAGGGGGAGACAGGAGAGGGAAGAAACGCAGATAAGCGAGCGCGTGCTTTAAAGTCATTGAAGGTAATGGTGAGCTACACATAATGTTCATAACCACACAGCACAACCTTTAGGAATGCGAACAAAAAAATAACACAGTAGCTGTGGACAGGAAAAACAAAAAAACAGACGTACACGATATTCTCCTTGCGACAAAACAAATTGTGACATTTTGGAGACTGCAATCTGTCTCCATCTTCAGGCACATACACAGTCCGAGGAGCTGCTGCAGACTGTGTATGAGCACTGGAAAACAAGGGGTTTATATACTCTGTACTTTCACTTCGGTCCTGGCCAGTAGGAAAGAGTCATACCCTGATTGGCTGTGCAGGTAAGAATCTGTTTTTATTGGGTAACGTTTTCCTGTTTTGATGGCTGTGGCTTAGTTATTTTTTGTTAGAAAATTTACTTCTTTTTTAATTGTTGGCAACCAAATGTTTTTCAATCCTATGTTTTGCTGATGTTTATTTTAATAACTATGCATGCTGATTTATTGCTTTTTCTTTTATTTTTGTTTGTTTCTTGTGTCTGTGGAATAGCATTTTCCCAGAGCATTGTGTAGTTATTGTCTCAGGCATGTTCTAATAGTTTAGATTTTTGGACTTCACCTTCTTAACATTATTATTGTGTTCATTTATGCATGCAAAAAGAGGTCTGCCAGTCTCTCCAATGTATACACAGCCACATGGGATCTGATACACACAGTCTGAGTTTGTGACTTGTCTGATTTTGGTTTTACTTTTGTGACCGTGTTTTATATGAAATTGTGTGATTTGAAAGCTGTTTGGAGTCTATATTTGTTACCCAATTGTCTTATTTTATGTATAACATATGGGATAACCAAAGTTCCCACAGATTTTTTGGTTTGTTTGTTCATTTTGGTGTATATATGTAATGTTTGTTAGATTTTGTTTTATGATATTGACAGAATAACCATTTGCCAGCAGTTAATTTTTTAAGTGTACATAATCATCTGCTGCAAATATTTTCAGCTCGGCTGGCTAAAGTGCAGATAATGCCAGTCTTTGTGCTCGCAGAGGGGTTGGAGTTGAATTGGATGTATTGACCAGTATGTATTGGTTTCCTGTATACTTTTGTGGAAATTGTTTGTTTTTCTTTCATTATGAGCACATCTGGAAACGAATGCTGTTGTTGTTTTTTTGTTTTGTAAGTAAATTAGATTGATGGTCTTAGCGAGCTGAGGAAATTAGCGAATTCATCAAGTTTCTGAGCACCATGTTCCCAAATCAAATAAAGTGTCGTAAACATAGCACAGTCAGACTTCAGGTGGTGTGGTTGTTTGCTTTCCATGAAAATGTTGACCATGAAAAGTACTGTGAAGACTCCATAGCCATGCCATCAGTTTGCTTGTAAAATTCAACTTTGAATTGGAAATACATCTGTTGTGTTGACACAGAGAATGAACAGTTCCATGATGGTCGGAATGAGTTTTTCAGTTCTCTGTTTGAGGGTAACATCACTTTCCAGCTTGGTATTAATTACAGACAGAGTTTCTACTACAGGCACATTCGTGTATAGATTTTGAACACTAAAATCTGACCAGGATGTTGGTTCGTGATACTATTAATGTTTTGGCTCCATAGCCAAATATGTAGTAGATCCACTTGGCTCTGGTGGCAGGGCTGTGTCGTTTTTTTTTTTTTTGCATTAAACGGATAGGTAACTATCAAAGTGAAGATACTGGAGATTGTTGGTTTGTTTGGTGTTGACTGCAGTGTGTATGATTGCATTGTGGAGGGTTAGCTCCATGTCCAGACCCGAGTTGCGTCTGGTTACTTGCCTTGCTTTGTACCACACGCACACACTGCGGTGTTCCGTCAAGGGGTTGCTATGAATTATACTGTGCAGGTAAACACTTGGGGTCAGTGGAACTGAGCCATTGCTGTACGAAGGATTGTACGCATGGTCACTGTTGATCATACACATTGCTTTCTCCGTAAGAGATACGTATATTCTATTACACAAAATTAAAAGAGCATTAAAGTTGAAATTATTCATGGAAGGACAAAGATGCGGTGTTTATCTTTGTCTATGTTAGTTGAAGGATAAAATTTCACAATAAAATATCAGCTTAACAACATTGTTGCATTTTTAAACACAAGACTGTCAGCAATGACATCATCTACTGCTTACTGGTTCTGCGTGGAAGTTGTTGTTGTGCCAGCAATATTTAAAACATCTAAGCCAGTTTCTGCCATTTAGTTAACATTTTCTGTGTGTTTGTTTTATTGCCAATACCAAGTATTGCATAATGTTGTATACATAAATAACATATATGTGTGTGTGTATATAACCACACACATACAGGATATCCAGACACACAAACATAATAAGCACACCTCTGAATCCTGGGCTAAATTGGAACCTAAAATGTTAGTGGCAAAATGTTGGTATGACGACATGTTACATGCATTATGTAGCAACGTAACACTGCAGTTAGTCCTGTCTTGCGCTCCACAGATTTTATTTAACCTACCAGTACTGTTCTGACCGGCATATTATGGGTGCACATCAAATTCCCAAGCAGCCTGAACATGGTTGTAAGTTTACTTAATGCAACACAGGTATATAAAATAATATCAGGAGGTGGAACGCAAGAGATACCTACATTCTCCGTGCAGTGCTGCCTTATTTTGCTAGTTAAATGTCATTTTATATTTTGTCACTTACATGTTCATCTCCAATTGAGCCCAGGATTCGCGTGGTGTGTTTATTTTGTGTTTTTGGATACGTAAGTATTGTTTACAAACATTCTATTTTATTCATGGACGGAACTGCTGCTGTGGGATGTAATAACCACAAAACTTTTCTCAAAGACTTTATCATATTAACTTGTAACTGAGACTAACATTTACTTGTATTGTGTGGATGTGTATGGTATTTAGTCGCCTACTAATAGCACAGCTTATATATTTTTTCCTTTATAGAATTTCAGTTATTCTGGTCAAGAATTATCTCGTGAAGGCCTGCAAGTGACTCGAATTGGAAGTTTGCACCAAGAAATTGGAGACTTCAAGGTTAACAACATATTTGAAGATTTTGATGGAGGGGAATGTCGGACATCTTCAAGTATTTTGCTCTGCAAATTCTGCAAAATGGTTTTTACAGATCGCAGTATCTTTGAAGGTCATCAACCTGTATGTCTGCATAGACCATTCAAAGAAAATATTTCAGTCACTAAATCAGATAGACTTCAGGGTGCCTCTGCATTGGTTCGCAGCATTTCTGGTAATTTTTTTGGAAAGAATATTAATCTAGTTGAACACAGTGGATCTCATCCCTTCAACTGCGCAGTGTGTGGTAAATCTTTTGTAAGGAAATGCCGCCTTATTGAACACACTAGAATTCACACAGGTGATAGGCGCTTCAACTGCTCAATATGTTGTAAATCTTTCACTTGGAAAAGAAACCTTGTTCAGCACTGTAGAACCCATACAGGTTATCGTCCATTCATATGCACAATATGTGGTGAATCTTATGCGAGAAAAGTGAGTTTAGTTGAACACAGTATGACTCATACAGGTGACACACCCTTCAAATGCTCAACGTGTGGAAAATCTTTTATAAGGAAAAGTGGTCTTGTTGAACACAATAGAATTCACACAGGGGAAAGTCCCTTCAACTGCAAAATATGTGGTAAGTCTTTCATTAGGAAACGTAGTCTTGTTGAACACTGTATGATTCATACGGGTGATCGTCCCTTCATATGCGAAATATGTGGTAAATCTTTTGCGAGGAAAAAATATTTTGTTGGACACAATAAAACTCATGTAAATGACTCTCTATTCAACTGCAAAATATGTGGCAAATCTTTTGTGAGGAAAAGTTATCTTGTTCAACACAGTATTACTCATAAAAGTTACAGACCCTTCAACTGCACAATATGTGGTAAATCTTTTATGAGGAAAAAAGGTCTTGTTGAACACAATATAACGCATACAGGTGGTCGTCCCTTCAAATGCAAAATATGTGGTAAATCTTTTAAGAGGCAAAGTAGTCTTACTGTACACAATATGACTCATACAGTTGATCATCCTTTCAAATGCAAAGTATGTGTTAAATCTTTTGCGAGGCAAAGTTGTCTTATTGAACACAATAAAACTCATACAAGTGATAGACCCTTCAAGTGTACAATATGTGGTAAATCTTTTGTGAGGAAAAGTGGTCTTGTTGAACACTGTAAAACTCATTCAAGTGATCGTTTTAACTGCTTGATATGTGGTAAATATTTTGAAAAGAGAACTAATCTTGTTGAACACATTATTATAACTCATACTGGGGCTAGTCCTTCAGGTGCACAGTATGAGGTAAATCGTTTGTGAAGAGATGTCAGCTTGTTGGACATTGTAGAAGTCATGTGGGTGACCGCCACTACAGTTGCAAAGATTGTAATAAATAATTTGTAACATAACAATCTATGATTGTTCACAGTAGAGCTCATTCAAGTAGATATAGGCGAAGCTACGGGGTGGTCTGGGTATGCACAGGACCACCCATTAGGTCTGACAGGTGTCAACACAAATCTTATTACCAACTCCTTTAGACGTGGTGGAGAATTCCTCAAACCTTTTCACAAGCACGTGAACGATGGGAACACTAAAGTATCGACAGGTAACCACCGCAAACGTGCATACACAGACGCACGCACAGAGAAAGGAAGAAATGGAAATATACAAAGCATAAAACTGTACACATAAACCTGTACACTGTTTTCTTCAGTTCATGGAATTTGAGCATGCGCACTACAGCAACCAGCTAGTTGGCTATTTATGTGTGTTAACAGTTTTTAGGTTTTGTAATTATTAAATTAATTACTCAAAAAATTATCTTCAAGAAATATTTATTTCTACCAGTGTTATATTCAATGTCCAGATACCAAAAACTTCTTAAGTAGTGCCATTTCCACCTTGAAATTCAAAATTTTGCTGGAGGAGGACCCCCCACCATATTGGGGAGTGAAGGCTAAGACCACCCATTAGCTAATCACTAGTTATGCCTATGCAAGTAGAGTATTCTTTCGTAGTCTAATTCAATCTAAACAATAGGCAGTGTGCGATGATGTAGCGCTTGAATGAATTTAAAGTATGTTATTTTTGAACAATTCTTGAAATAAGTTCAAGTTTCAAACTAAAGAAATGTCTGGATGCCATTGTAGCTAATGGTATATGTCACAGAAAACCAGAGAATACACAAACAGACAAATAAACAAATAAAAATACGTGGTTTAGTTCAGCAAAAACTTTGTGTATGGGCAATTCTTTCAGCTCTTTGGGATAGAGGTCTTGTAATTAGAAATAAAAGAGTTCAATTAAGTTACTGATTTACTAGCTCAAAATCTTACAAAAACACACAAAACAGCAATCAACTATAACTTTCACAACACCCTTTATTATGCACACAATTACTGCTGTGCCACAGAATGTTAATAAACTTTGATAACTAAAACACAAGAATGATTACCATTAATCAATTAAAGACTGCAAATCACAGTAAAAATTCAGTCATACAACCAATCAACGGTATCTCAAATAGTGACAGTGTACAACCTTATCAGTCCGAAGTCACAATGTGCTGCGCAGCACTTAGAGTGCACCAATGTCTTCACTCCTGAGGTCTTCGGTTCGACTCCCGTTGTGCACCTCCTTGTTTTCTGTTGACCCGCAGTAACAGTCCTCTTGTTCCGCCCAATGCTGCTCCGAAGGTAGCTTCACAGTAGACTCTGACGTCACCAAGATGTCTTCACCGGTCTCTCTCCACAAGCATAGCACCTCCCTCTAGCATGACCAATAGCGAACTCTCCCCAAATCTGTTGATTCCACGCTTATATACTCGGACGAAACTCTGGGGATTCACAGCATTACAGGGGTCTAAATATAGACATTTCATCATGCTTTGGATGTGACTTGAGTCTTGTACGCCGATCCCTACGATGTATCACGTCGGGATTCCCACTATGAGACAGCCCAGCTTGTGAATCATGGGCCAGCCCTCAAGGTGTTTCGACACAGGCCCCAGCCAGCCCGCCCTCAGAATTACCGCATGCAACAATATATTCTGTTCACCTCTTCTGTCCAGACCAATAGGAAAGAGCCCATACACTGATTGGCTGCCCAGGTAACAGTCTGTTGCTATTGGTTAATGCTATCCTGTGATGATGGCTGTGGTTTAGTTATTTTATGTTGAAAATTTACTTAGTTTTTATTATTGGTGACCAAATGTTTATTTGTTTGTACTCTCTGGTTTCCTGTGACACATTATTTGCTGCAATGGCGTATGTCCAACAAAACTTGTTTTGTTTATAGGCTGGAGTTGCCTGTCCAAGCGTATCTCTGATGTATCTGCCTCATGGTTTCTTATCCTCCGAGATGTCCTGCTAATGGATAGTAGTGGTAATAACTGCAGAATGATAGCAGCTGTTAGTGGGGTACCCACAATTACATTAACTCATAGGGCTGGGCTGGATACAAATGTATCCCTGCTCATTTGTAATGGGTTGGATGGCTAGCTAGTAGGTGTCTGCTCTCAGGATCGTCTTGCTGTTCTTTGAGGAACTTTTCTAGGTCATTGGTGAAGGCTATCTTCTGCTACTTTTGTACTAGGGTGGGCGGCGATTGCAGTGCTGCTAGCTCTGGGAGTAGGGTATCTTCCCATTAGTGTAGCTTCGTTGTCGAAGGTGATATCTGGTGTTCTGAAGAGGGTGTCTGGGAGGAGGTTTTCTCTTCCCGGGCAATACTCTGACGCATCGCCATAGCGTCACAAAGAAGGAACCATGTTAACGCTCGTCCCGTGATTTTTAACACCTATCTATTATAACCTAAAAGTACTAGTTTTCTCCCGCACCACTGCCGATCGCCGTGTTGCCGTTTATTTTTATTCCAGTGTTATATGTGCCATGTAAGATCACAGGTCGCCGTCTTCATTTGTAAAACAACTTTTACTTACGTCCCAGTGTTATCCAATGTTATTTTCCATGTATAATTGCCGCTGGCAAACTGTGTTACCAATGTTTATTTACAAACATGGCCGAGTGCTTCACCAGTGTTACCAATCCCGTGCACAAGACTCTGTAAAGTGCAGTAATAAATAATAACGGGAAATACGCACGTAAATATGTTTTTTATTTGTTGTTTATTACTTTAAATGTGTCTAAAAGTGATATAAATACTTGTTTGTATTAATCTTAGTGTTTAACGGCAACACGAGCGTAATTTAGTCAGGCGAGATATTTATTTACCCAGTTGAGTATTTTTGTGCCCCGAGTGAGTATTTTCAGTGTGTGCGGGTGGTGCTACTGCAGCAGCAGACAGCCTCGAGCGGCCATTTTGCTAACGGTACGTCTGCCCTTCTGGCAAGTATAAAAGACGGGCGTGTTGCCCCAGATAGTCAGTCGTCAGCGGCTCGGCCTTCGGGCCGGGTCGGCCTGGCACTCCTTCCCTTCCTTCCTTATGGGTTGTGGCAGGAAACTGCCACCTAAACCCTCCTATCCTCTTACCCTCAACTAACCACCTATCCGGGGTTGTGGCGGGAGACTGCCACCTAAACCCTCGCTCCTTCCTTACGGGCTGTGGCGGGAAACTGCCACCTAAGCCCTCCTACCCAATCTCATCACCCTTACCGCTCCTACGCTTGCCAGGTCAGTTCGGTTTGATCGCTAAGCCAGCTTGACCGCGGTTCAGCCTTGCTCAAGCATGGAGACCTAACTTCACGCTATGGTCTCTTGTCTCCATGCCCTGACGCGCTAAAAGTAAAGTGTTGTTGCGCACTTCAGTACGGAACCTGTCATTCAGTAATTTCAGAACGGCCATAGATGTGTTATAGCCTTCCTAGTGATCAAGAGTGATCGCCTTATAAGTTTGTTATGTTGTCAGTTTTCGGCCACAGAGTCATATCATTCAGAGAAGCCAAAGATATGTTGTAACTTCTCAGGGATCAAGAGTGATCACCTCAGGCTACGAGTAAGGCCTAGCTATCACCCCAGTATTGTCATTGTCCGATGTACCTTTATAAGTGTTTGTAGTCAGTTGCATGGCCCGAAGTGCCCTAACGAATTAGTTGTACTATCCAGCATACGCCTTGCTGTCATCTTGTTGTTCGTTGTATCTTTGTAATGATGTCGTGAACCTTGTCACATCTACCTGTACCCGATTGTGTATGACCTAAGTCTAATTGTAACCCCATGAAACGAATGTTGAAGGTGATGTAAACCCATGTCTGTATCAAGTGTATCAACCTGTTCAATGCTTGAATTAATACAACCGATGAAACTCAATTGACCTTTCGTCTCTTTTCATCTAACTACCTTGTGTATCAACCTATGACAACCAGTATAAGGCGAGTGACAGAAGCCTTCCCTTTATTTATGTAAAGGATTGACTCCCTGTGCTTGCACTGGAGTTCTTCCTCGATGGTTCACTCAGCAGTCACTCGTTGAGTCAAGGTTAACTCTAGTACAGTTCTCTCTAGAAGACCCACTACCTTCTCATGCTCTCACCAACAAAACCTTCTAGAGTTATGCATTGCCTTCCTACCTAGCAATCATAGCCAATACAAAACGCAACACAGTGGAGGCAGGACAACTCTATCTCAAATGAGAATTCTTGGAGTAATAGGATCCACCTTGCTAGTTTGGATTTGTTGGAGCGTGTGGAATACAGTCACTCGTGGGCTTGGTTGTCTGTGCACAAGATAAACGGTCTGTCCTCCAATAGGTGCTTGTACTTGCGGATTGCCCACACTATGCAAAGGCTTTCCTATTGGTGGGCATCGTACTTGTGTTCTGTTGGGCTTAGCTGGGTTATTGTGAACCCGATGATGCATTTTGTCTTTTCGGGGGTTGCTTGACACATCAGTGTTCCCAGCTCGACCTGGCTGGCATAGTTCTGCAAGATGATGGGTGATTTTAGGTCAGGTCTGTGAAGCATGGGCAAATCAAAGTAGCGTTCCTTGAATCTGTAGAATGCAGGATCTTAGGCTTCTCCTCACTTCCAGCATTTCTACTTGGTCGAGAGCAGGTGATTTAGGGGTTCCATGTAGTGAGAGATGTCCAGGGTATAGTCTCGCAGCCAATTGAAAAGGCCAAGAAACTGATGCGACTACTTCTTGGTCCTCGGGGTTTCTGTCTCCAGGATTTGCGGAACTTTGCTGTTCTGTGGTCAGTTTCCTTCGGGAGTTACTACATGTCCACTGTGGTTTTGCCAATGTGTCACTTGCCTAGTCGGGTGGTAAGTCTATGGACGCGGAGGCGTTCCAAAACTTGATGTAGGTGCTGCCTGTGTTGCTACCAATCCTGGGAAAAGACGATAATGTTGTTGAAGTAGGCAATGGAAAGTTGTCCGAGGTTGCCTGCCAGGACAATACAGTTCATCATTTATTGATACGTTGCTGGAACATTTTAGAGACCAAAGGGCATAGCCTTGAATTGAAATTGCTCTCCATCGGGGTTAGTGAAGCCAGTGTATCATCGAGCCTCTTGTCAACCACTCTGCATGTCGATCGTGGAGGATATTTTGGTCTTACCCAGCCTTCTAAGTAAGTATGTTGGTGAAGTTGATCACTGGAGGTGTAACAGACGGGGTTATTTGATTGAGCGGAGCATAGTGTACGCTGAAGCATGTGTCTCCGTCTATCTGCACTAGCACAATGCAGGAATTATAGGGCGAATCTGCAGGTTAAATTATTCGCTGCTGTCTCATACTGGCCAGTTGCTCTGAAATGATTTTTCTCTTCTTCTCTGATGAGATTCTAGGTGTGCAGTAGATACGTCATTGATGGGCAACGTAATATCATGCTCACAGTTTTGGGTCTTCCCGAGTGGTCCTCCTGTTGGGGGACACTGCTATGTGTAGATTTACCAGCTGGAGAAGTTGGTGCTGTTCATCTTCGGGTAACTGGGAGAATACATCTTCCAGTTAGATGATCGGTGTGGTGGCCTATACCAGTGCATGGTGTGCCATGTCTCGTCCCCAAGTGGAGCTGGTGTTGGCCACAGTCCAAAATGCATCACATGTATAGCAGCCAGGGTTGTCCTGGTATCATTATTTTATCTAATTCTGGCATTGCCAGGAATGCAGCGTCTGTGGTCCCTGCAAGCATGGTCAGTGGTAGCTTGGTTTCCCATTCAGGGGAAGGAAGGTTTGATGGACAGCTGGGCTTTCTGCATAGTAGGCTTTACCGAGCTCCATCTTTTTGAGGGTAAGGTTTGCATCCTGATGAAGTTGGCAGTGCCTTTGGTGTCCAGTGATCTTACAAACTGGGCAGCAAAATGTGAAATGCTGGTAGCTGCATGGCTCATCGGACCAACCTAGGCATGTATAGTGGTAGACTAGAGGGCAAGTTATGCATTGCAATTGGTAGTTGCCTGCCTTGAGACTTTGCAGTTGGGCACACTGAAGCTGCCTCCGTTTACAGTCTCCGCATCGCTACTACAGGGTGAGCCAAAAGTATATACCCAGTTTGAAATATTTATTATGCTTCAACGAACACAGATACACCAGATATAAACATTCCACATGGTAGGGTAACTCAAAATGTTTTTTTGTTTGGTTTAAAAAAAAATATCAGGACGGTGACGGCCTTCATTTGTGACACATTCCGCGAGACGAATTTCAGAATTCACCCGTGACCCATAGGCTCTTATGCGCAAGTGAAATACGAAGGGAAATGATGACAGAATGGGTCAATAGCATTTGTCATTGTCAAGGTCATTGGCCGGTGAGAGGAGAGGGGGAAATGTGATATACACATCAATAGGGCACAGTGTGTGGCAGGATGTTTGGCAACATGCCGTGGACAGGTGTACACCGCACTTACACTGTCGAAATGTTCTTTCGGAACAGTGAATCCACCATTGCGACACAACGAGCCTTCCGAAGACATAGTCAACATTCGACCAAATGAGGCGGTGCCAAATCGGAAAACGATTCACCACTGGGTTGTAACATTTCGCCGTACGGGGTCAGCATTGAAGAGCAAGTCTCCAGGACGGCCTCAGACAGCACGGACACTTGTAAACATCCAAGCTGCAAGGGCATCAATTGGTCAGTCACCGAGACGGTTAGCACATAATCATGCCATGGCTCTGGGCATGTCCAATACATCAGTGCGACAGATTTTATATAAAGACCTGCTTATGCACCCTTACAAAATTATGGTGGTGCAAGTACTGTTTTAGAGACACTGGGCTTTCCATAGTGAACTGTGCGGGGCTTTTCTGCAAACCGTTCCACCTGATGTCATCCTGTGTAGCGACGAGGCCCATTTCCACCTCAGTGGCTGTGTGAATAAGCAGAACTTTTGCTATTGGGCGGGAACCAGCCCTTAGCAACTTCATGAGCGACCGCTGCATTGTGAGCATATGACTGTCTGGTGTGCTGTGTCACAGTTTGGTGTTGTCGGGCCTTATTTTTTTCGAAGAGGGTGGACAAACGGTTATCGTCAATTCAGTGTGTTACATCACAATGTTGGGAAACTGTTTGCGTCCCCATCTGGAGGAACTGGATGTGTGTGATGCCTGGTTCAAGTAGATGGAGCAACCGCTTGTGACGCGTTGCACGACTGTCCCACGATGGGCAACCAAAAATATGGCGCGGCAAAGACACCAATGCCACACGTCCACGACTAGCTCAGCGATACATTAACCGATTCAAAGGCGTGGAATCTTACAACGTAACACAATACAAGAAATGAAAACAGCAGAACTTTAGCAAATTGTGGGGTGTATTAAATGAAGTTACGTTTCAAACTTATACAGTGCTTAAAATTTCGACTGCCGGGCGGTACCCTTTGAGCAAACCGAAAAAAAAAAAAAAAAAAAAAAAAATTACATTCCAACAAAGTTTATAGACCGGTGATCACCGAAAATTTAAACCCCTTCACGAATAACTTGAAGAAATTTTTAAATAAATAAAAGTCTTGGCCTACTAATGGCGCAGAACCACACATTGATGACATTTTACCAGCAGAACCCTATAGGTTCTGCCTCCATCCTCCCTCAACTCACACACAACCATCTCTCACGCCATCTTGAACACGACAAAACTCAGTGGCCGGCAGCACGCAACCATCTCTGCCTACATCTTGCCAATGACTCATCGCGACTTCGCTCACAAACAACTGGCGTTGCCTGTCAGTGGTGCTGTCCGTGGCCATTACAGGAAACAATTTAAAAATATTACTTTTTTCCACAGTTAAAGAACATTTTAACTTGTAATATTTCCACATAATTATAAACATTAACGTTTTAGTTTCCAAACCAATTATATACAAATATATTAAGTACCTGCAGTCCCCCGCGGCTTTGTTCGCGAGTATTATTAATAACTGATAATATTTACATTAGTTGAAAAAATTTCTTTGTACAACAGACAGGTACTTCAGTCATCAAGTGTTAGAATGAGAAAGCTGCAAGTTGAGCTAACTCTGCAGGAGAATAAGTAGCTATAGCTGTCCATGCAATAAGCAGTCTTAAGTTTGTCTCTGTCACTAACAGCTACTTCACCTGGGTCTTATTTTGTAGCACTGCAAAGTTGACGTTTTGGGGTAGTTATAGACTCTAAAATGTAAAAGGTTAATCGAATGAAAAAGTCTGATTAATCCTGTGCATAACCATTGGTGACAATGCCTGCTATTATATATTTTCAAAATATGCACTTTAAGATTAATGGCATTAGAAAGTTTTGGTGGGAAAAGGTTTCCCAGAAATGTATTTGGTGCCCCAGCTTTGGGATTACTGAGATAATATATTATGTAAGCTGATGTTGTCGAGGGACCTAAGTGGAAAGTGAGCTGCATAATCCATTTTACCCCTTTTAAAAGGCTACATGCAAATTGCACTAATTCGTTCTGTTTGCAGTTTTTGTGTCAAAATTGAACGTTCGCATGCAGCTTTTAACGGAATTTGAGCGCAGAACCTCCCGAAATGTAGACCTGAGCTACAAACAACTGCTTAACGTAACCTCAAAATAATTCATTTAAAAAAAATTTAACTTAAAAATTAAAATATTCATGGGTTCATACAGATAGTACAATACCATGTCTCAATTTGTTTCTGTAGCGTGAACTCCTGTATAATTTATTTCTCGCTGGTTGTACTTGCTGTTCGGATTGGCTGCCTTGAAAGTTCACAAACTTAGTTTTATTCTTAGCAATCAGGTTATCTCGTAAAGTAAAAAAAAAAATCTTACATATAATAATTTAAATATTATGTAAGCATCGCTCTGACGTGAACAACACCTCAAAATCTCTACTGGTTAGATAGATATTATGGGTTGATGAAAAAAAAATTTTGTGCTTTTTCACCCTTCTGGGGGGTCGAATTTCAAAGTACTTAATTTCACGTCCTAGACATTTGTATAAGTATCCAATTGAAGTGCAAATCACGAAGGTAGTCTGTTCAGGCTAAAACAAAATCGACCATACATTAAAAAACACATATGACCCTGCACAGTCTTGAGAGTTCAAATTTAGAAAAATCTAAAAACCATTTTTCGGTTATTTTTGTAATCATCATCCTGAAACAAAAATTAACTGTATACCTCAATGGGTTCGATAGATGAGAATTTATCTGAAACACATTACAGGTCTTTTTCCCTCCTAAGAGACATATCTAAGATTAATTGAAAACACTTTTCACCACCACCACCACCACCACCACAGGGGGATATATATATACACACGCACGCATGCACGCACGCACACATGCACACACACACAGACAGACAGACACACACACACACACACACACACACACAGGGTCATCGAAAAAGAATGATACGATTTCAAAGTACTATAGTTTTGAGACTGGTTACCGTAATCAAACGATTCTACCACCAAACTGTCGGGGAAGGATGAAAGTTTTTTTTTAAGTGGTGTACGACAGTCCCACAGTGACCTTGGAAGTAACAAACACCCGAACGCGTCACCCGGCATCTGTCCCAATGTATCAGTGAGATGGCGACTGTGCAGTAGAAAGCAGAGTGCGTGCTGTGGTTTGCACAGTTCAAGTCTCCAGTGACCGTGCAACGAAAATTTAGGCGGGAGTATCCGGGACAACATGTACCAGATCGTGCGGCTATTTCTCGTTGGGTAAAAAATTTCTGTGAAACAGGTAATGTTGACAAGAAAACGTCACCACGATGGCCACGAACATCTGATGATAAGGTTGAACAGCTTAGGTTATCGTGTGTACGCTGCCCTAAAAAGTCAATTTCCCGCCGCAGTTTGGAGCTTGGCATTCCGAAGACTACCGTGCAAAATGTTCTTCGCAAACGTTTGAGATTACATGCTACAAAATTCAAATGAGACATGAAATTAAGCCAGAAGATCTGCCCAAATGTTTCGCATTCGCTGCCTTCATGCTAAATGAAATGGACACTGAAGGCACTTTTTCTAATCAGGTGCTTTACAGTGGTGAAGCAACTTTTCACGTTAATGGTTTGTGTTAATCGTTAAAACTGCAGGATTTGGGGATTACAACATCCGAATGCAATCAACGAGTACGTTCGTGACTCTCCTAAAGTTAATGTGTGGTGTGGTTTGATGCACGATCGAGTTGTAGGGGCTTTTGTGTTCGCCGAAAGAACTATCACCGGCAACATTTATTTAGACATGCTACAGCTATACGTATTCCCTCAGATTGAGGATATTGAACGACAAACTGGAAGTAACGTGATATTCCAGCAAGATGGCACACCACCGCATTGGAGCCTTGCCGTGCACAATGTCCTGAA
Source organism: Medauroidea extradentata (assembly GCA_003012365.1). NCBI lineage: Eukaryota > Metazoa > Arthropoda > Insecta > Phasmatodea > Phasmatidae > Medauroidea > Medauroidea extradentata. Next base: position 12,667 of record PNEQ01132785.1, on the reverse strand, counting down.
CACGCGGTTTCCAAATGGTTGGATGGGAAGGGGTGGCCCTATTCCTTGGCCATCTAGAAGTCCCGATCTGACTCCACTCGATTTCTTCTTTTGGGGCTATGTCAAGAACATTGTTTATGCCGAGAAGATATGAGATTTGCAGCATTTGTGTCAACGAATCATCATGACCATCGAGACAGTGACGCCAACAATGCTCCAGATACATGGATGGAGATAGAATATCGCCTGGACATTTGCAGAGCTACAAATAGAGCACACATAGAAACATTTTGAGGTGACAAAAACTCTCATTCTTTCTTTTTCTTTTGAAGCAAGAATCAACCCAAATGATCAACACGTTTCGAAGTTATGATTTTTTAAAATTGTATCATTCTTTTTCGATGGATATATATGTATATATATATATATGATTGTACACATGGCCACACTGTTGCTCATAGACATTGTTTTTTTTCTCCATAAGAGCCATTATATTTTACACAAAATTTTAAGAGCAGTAAAGTTGAAACTACTCATTGAATGACAAAGATGCTGTTTTTTTGATTGTCTAAGTTATTTGCAGAATAAAATTTTACAACGAAACATCAGTTTAACAATATGATTATGTTTTGAAACACAATTATGTCAGCAATGACATAGTCTACTGCGTACTGTTTCTGCATGGAAATCACACATGGGGTATCCCAATGACATCTCTTGGGAATATTGTAGCACACCCAGGGAAAACCCATGACGTCATTGTGGTAGAATCATTGGCCAGTCCACTTAGTATGATGCAATATTCTTCCAGCCAGGCCAACACGCAACTACTATATATATGCATGTGTGTGTATGTACACAGACACACACAGACACATGCATGCACAAACGAACGCACACATGCACAATTGCTTGTATGTATATCTACATGTGTGCATACATTCATGTATATGTTCATGTTGTGCAGAAACAAGTGTGCAATAAGCACACAACACGAATCCTGGGGTAAACTGAAATTAAAATGTTGTACGATGACATGTTACATGCATAATGTGGCAACATAGCACTGTAGTTGCGCTCCACAGATCTCACTTAACCTACCAGGTACTGTTCTGACTGGCATATTATGGTGGCAAGTTAATATCCTCAACAGTCTAAACATGATCCTACGTTTACCTGACTCAACGCACATAAAATTATACCGGGCGTGGAGCACAAGAGATACATTCTCCGTGCAGTGTTGTCACAACATGCCTGTTAAATGTCAACGTACAACATTTTGCAACTTACAGTTTTATCTCCAATTGAGCCCAGGATCTGCGTTGTCTGTTTATTATGAGGTTTTGGTTTTGATTTCGTGAGGATTGATTACAGACATTCTTTCTTTTATTAATGGACAGAACCGCTGCAGTGGGATATATGTATATTATCCACAAAAGTTTCTCTAAACATCAGACTTTATCATATTAACTTGTAACTGAGAATGATGACATTTACTTGTATTGTGGATGTGTATGGCATTAAGCTGCTTACTAATAGTACAGCTTATATAATTTTTTCCTTTATAGAATTTCAGTTATTCTGGTCAAGAATTATCTCGTGAAGGCATACAAGTGACTCGAATTGGAAGTTTGCACCAAGGAAATGGTGACTTCAAGATTGACACCATATTTGATGACGTTGATGGAAGAGAATGTCGGACATCTTCAAGTATTTTCCTCTGCAAATTCTGCAAAATGGTTTTTACGGATCGCAGGATCTTTGAAGTTCACTAACCTGCATGTCTGCATAGACCATGTGAAGAAAATATTTCAGTCTCTGACTCAGATAGACTTCAAGGTACCTCTGCGTTGGTTCACAGCATTTGTGGTAATTTTTTTTAGAAAGAATATTAATCTTGTTGAACACAGTAAAACTCATACAGGTGATTATTCCTTCAAATGTAAAGTATGTGGTGAATCTTTGGAGAGGCAAAGTTGTCTTATTGTACACAATAAAACTCATACAAAAAAAAGGAAAAAAGGTCTTGTTGAACACAATATAACGCATACAGGTGGTCGTCCCTTCAAATGCAAAATATGTGGTAAATCTTTTAAGAGGCAAAGTAGTCTTGTATGCAATTAGAGGATAGCCACCCCTATTATTTTCATAAAGGAGGAAAGTGTCAAGCTATATTTGCTGTTGGTTTGAAGGTCCCAACACCATACTGTACACAATATGACTCATACAGTTGATCGTCCTTTCAAGTGCACAATATGTGGTAAGAAAAGTGGTCTTCTTCAACACTGTATGACTCATACAAGTGATAGACCCTTCAACTGTACAATATGTGGTAAATCTTTTGTGAGGAAAAGGTGTCTTGTTGAGCACTGTAAAATTCATACATATGATCGTTTCAACTGCTTGATATGTGGTAAATATTTTATGAAGAGAAGTAATCTTGTTGAACAAATTATTATAACTCATACTGGGGCTAGTCCTTCAGGTGCACAGAATGAGGTAAATCTTTTGTGAAGGGAAGTCATCTTGAACACTGTAGAAGTTATATAGGGGAACGTCACTACAGTTGCAAAGATTGTAATAAATAATTTGTCACGAAACAGTCCCTGGTTGTTCATGGTAGAGCTCATACCAGCAGAGCTTTCTTTCATAGTCAGTTTCTGTCTAAATAATAGGCAATGTACGAAGATGTAGCTCTTGAACAAATATGACTGATGGACTTGACCATCTCAACTCAGTATTTGTGGGATTAAATTTTTCTAAGAAGTAGTTCACTAAGTTTCTTGGCTCTGAATGTGCTTGCGTGCAGTGTTGGGCATTTTAACAGGGAGAGGAAGTGTCTAGGTTGCATGCAACTTGGAGTACTTGGGTTGCGGGAATTAATGTGCCCAGGGGGATGATGTCCTGAATTAGCCACACTTTTATTTTCTACTTCACTAAAGGGGGGAAGTCTCTTACATAAATCGGGGTAGGTTGCGATGGTCACTCACCTAAAACAATAGCCAATAGGCGATGTTGCCCCTGAGACAAGTGTCTGGGATTCTGACAGCTGCCATAGATCAGTTGAGTTTAACTTCTTCATGTGCATGGGAGAAGGTAGTTGGACTTTAAGCTGAGTTTTAATTGGGCTGATTGGTAGTAGTGTATTTTTGCGTTAGTGTCCAGCAACAGGTGGCTGATGACACTGTCTCTGTTGTGTTGGCTATACTTATTGGGCAGACTAGACCCTGATGATATGACTGTTTTACGCTCTGTATCTACCTGGTATTGTGCGCACAACTCTGTGAAGGTTGGTGCCTGACCTCACACCTTTTTCTGATCCCAGGCGAATATAGGTCTAGTGACGAACAAGACTGATGGTGCTCTAGCATGGCTTAAGCCGTACGTTCTTTGAGAGAAAGTATAGACTCTGTATTGTTGTTCATGGCAAGGACAACAATGGACATTAGTGATAGAAAAAAGGCAAAAATTATTTCAGTCGATATGTATTCAGTTATCACCACAGTTACACCTCACGTACAGTACAATTACATTTTGACTGAACAAATGCACTACTGACTGATTCACTGAGGAGCCCTCACACATTAATTTACTACGACTGCATGGTCGCTACTTCCAGTGTCCTTCCTGTCCGGTACTGGAGCGCGGTAAGTGGCGGCCCAGGGGGTTGATACAGGATAGGGCCTACACAGCTCTTATTTTCTGTAAACGATTGCGTGTGTACCAATATACAAAATTATAAACATCACTGCACGATATTGTAATATATTAACAGAAATAATATTTGTAGGCAGTTACCATATATTACAGTGTTAATGTTGGAATCTACACGGCTTAAATCTTTTGTTTTGTTGTAAAAACTGTTTAAAGAATGTTGATGTTTATTGAGAGTCTTGAAAATTTTTTGTAGTGGTACACCCGAGGATCGTGTAAGGATACACCGCCATTTTCCGTTACTATTATCACTCGTGTGCATGCTCGCCGCATGGTTACGATTCGTCAACATTTATCGTACCAAGTGGTTTGTTTTAGGTAGGCCTTGTAGTTTTAAAGTTCCAGGTGCATTTCATTTTGCCTAGGACTAGGTTTTTATTGCACCAGTTACATCTGGCTTCATGACCTGTGTTTCGTTTTGCTTTAAAATGTTTTTACGACTGATGTTAACCTAATAGAGTGGTAGTGTGTTGTGTCCCACATGCTGCCAGTTGTTTGAATAATAATAATAATAATAACTCACTTCGAATGTACCTAATATTACGTACTATTTATGAACAGTACTTAAATAAAAATTATCAGATTTACTCGTATATAACCTTAAAGTTACAGGTTATGAGTGCACACAATTTAACCATATCAAGAACCTCGCCAATTGAAATAAAAAAAAATTAAAAAAACATTATTACAAAACACTCATCCATGTACAACATTATAGGCTAATTAAATCTTTAAAAAGTTCATCACGACTATGCATCACTGTGGATACTAACATGAAATTTCCCTAGACAGAATATGTATTTTTTCTGTTGCGTGGTTGGTAACACACAATCGTTTACGACCACGAGATTGGGCCGTAAATAAGGAAGGCTGCTTAACATGGCAGTGCCATCTCTTATAAACCCTTACATACTCCTTTTGGTGGCCCATAGCAGTTACTGAAGGGGAGTATGCACGAGCTGAGCGCGGAAGATACAGTATGTTACAGTCCTCCGTCTGAGTCATCGTGATTGGAAGATACGATTCTAAGTAACATAGAATACAGATGGAAATTGGCTGTTGGTGCACCTACTCCTTATTTACCCTGCCAGAACAAAATTTTGACAAAAGCAAAACTAATATGTTTACACAACAGAAAATTACACTCCACACAATAGTGAAAATTATTCATACAATTAGCCAGAAAATACACTCACATTGGTCTTTAAGAATTTTAAGCAATTTTTCTATTATTAAAACAGACAATTTATGTGTTGCGATAATTTCAGTTTCTAAACCAACATTTTAAACACTACTCAACTGTTTCATTTAAACCCAATTTTAAAATTGTATTCAGTTTACGCCACATAACTTTCCAAATAGGTCAGTTTTTTTTTTTTATAAGTTCACAAATCACAATGTGCTATAGTTCGTGTTTTTTTTTTTTTTTTTTAAACACATTTAACTTTACTACATCTCACTGTATTTGAAAATGAAAATATAATGTCAAAAACATATTTCAACTAAATGTTCACTTAACCCGTTTCTTGTACGTGAATTTCATACGTTGTTCTTTTCTTAGAACAAATTTCGCAATAACTTGTTATACAGTGCTGACTTTATCGTGAACGGCCTATATAGGGTAAGGACCGTACGCAAGGAGGGAGGTTAGAGACTTAAAACAACAACTTTTATAATTGTAAAGAAAGGTATTTATACATAATTAAAATATAAAGGAACAAAATAAAATAATTCGTAAGACCTTAAATATTAAAAGCTGCCGAAATACCTCAAAAAATTCAGTGAAGTAATAGGTATAGAATCGTAAATTCTAATGGTAATTCCTCCTATTACGAAATACTCGTGTATAGGGAGGGTGCATTTGTTTATGGCTTTCTGTCTCTACTGCGAAATCACAATTAAGAAAATTTTGAAGGAATCTGAAAAGGACGTCCAGTAGAAAAAAACCTTTTGTATTTGATAAATGGTTATGGTTGTGGCCGGACAGAAAATCAAGTTTCGAAATTTTTGTGTACGAGTTTCATTTTACTTCTCTGTCATATGGTTAGGTAAAGTGCTAGGCTATAAAGAATGTTCTTTAAAAATGAATAACAGTCACTTCTATTTTACTTTGTATTTTTAAGTTGACATTAATTTATTCTTTGGTATGAAGTACGTTATAATTCGTGTGAAATTATAGGCTGCAAAAATTTTTACTGTAACGCCTAGGCGTGAAGGAGCAACATCTAAAACTTATAATTCTGCCTCAAGAAAACTGTTGCAATTTGAAGTGATTTTATGGCAGAATATTACAAATAAACTAGTCTTTTTGGCATAATAGGTTTAAAAATTCCATATATGTAGAAACATGTTACTTTAGATTAGTTTTTTTAAAATGTGTTTCAGCTGGGTTTTGAGTGAAAATGTAACAATATTAGAAGAATTTTTTTACTGATTAACTAAGCCACATACGCAAAATGTGAAAAGTTTGTAGGAAGCGCCATTGTGTGTAGGATGTAGGACAGGTCATGAAATTTTGGTACAATTTACTGCGGTGATGTCGCGAAATGAGCGAGTTGAGTGACTAGTTGCGTCTGTCGTTTGTGCTGTGTAGCGTGGCTTGCGAGCCGGGCTGGTTTGCTAGCAGCCCACAAGCACCCCATTTATCAGACATCCCGCCCTCCTTCTTCCTGGGTTCGCCAGACCGGGGTGCGCATGCGCCAGCAAGGTCAGATGGGCTTCTCGCCACACAGCCCTGCTTAGTTCAGACTGCGTGAGGCAGGAAACACGTGAACAAGTAAATCTTTAAAACTTTCTCGCATTCCTCAGACTTCGCAATCAGTTGACAGTTTTGGCGAGTATGTAGTTCAAAGATATCATTACAAATTATCTTCTATAATACTAGCTGTGAAAATGAAAATTATTCACTGTAATTCCTAAATAATCATGGAGGGCTGCAGCCCAAGAGCACAAACCGCTACTGTCTAGAACCAGAACTAACTGTACACGTGAATTCTACTGTTTAGCATGATGTTCCCAGCACCCTGGTATGTTTGTTGGTCCTTGCACCATTAATTGACATGATACTATTTGCACATCAATGTACATGTCTGTTTATATTGAAAGTACAGTTCCCCACACTACTGAAAATATAGTGTTATAATAAGTTATTTTGGAAGGTCTACCTGGAGATTTTACCTGTGATTGAGGACTGGAAATGAAGATACAATAAGGCAACCATGACACACACGTTAAATGTCTCCTCATATCTACGTACAAGGTACTGAATGGACACCACGTACCCCACTTGCTAGACATTATGACACATCATACCACCAGTTTCTGTGACTGACTGATATTAGCTTCACTCCCCACTGGTAACTGTACTAATAATTTATTAATTATAACAACAGATTTCTTTCAGCCTTAAGTAAGAGTCCTGAGCCCAGCGCGGTATGGGATCTTTTCTTCCAGGTAGTGCGACAACACCGCCTTAAATGGCGTATGGGAATTTGCTGGTGGCCGGAACAGCCTTAGTTCTATTCTAGTTTTTTTAAGCTCTTACTTAGCTTCTCTAGTGTGTATTTGTACACGTGGACGCGTGCACACATACGCACGCAAAACGTCACTATCTCATTCTCCCCTCGACCGTAATGTTATTGTCTCTGTGGCCATGCTTCCAGTGGTGGAAACAATGTCGACTGTGTCTGTCCTTCAGCCTGACTTGAAGGCTCTGCTCTACACTTGTGTTGCTCTGTCTTTGATGCTGCTCGCTTTGACTGAGACTGTACTTTCACTTTTGTGATATACTGAGTGCATCACTTGTAAGGGCGTTCTTTACAGTACTCTTTTGAATGTTATAAAAAAAATTTCAGTTTTTCAGAATCAAACAACTACCTATGTATGTTTGTGCGTTATGATGAATTTTTGTAAACTGTTAGTTATTAATTAGTTTTTTGATTCTACTCTTGCCAAGGAATTGTTTGTAAATTGTAAATTATAAATTTGTTCTTTGGTGTTACTCTTGCCAAGGTTTTAAATATTTTTTTGCTCAGATACAGATAAATAAAAATCTAAGTTCCATTTTATATGAAGGGATTATTTGTTAGATATCAAAATTGTTCATTTCAAGAGATGTTACATCTTCATTATTTTAACTGCAGTGTTTTATTGTTATAATTTTTTTAATATTCTGTGTAATATGCCAAACCAGAGTATTTAGTTTGTAAATGTTCTGTACGCAAAAATTTTTAAAATATTTGTAATACATTTTTTTTGTACAGCTGGTTTGTTTTTATTTATTTTTATTATTTATTTTTTTATTTTGTAATTGACAGTTGGGTGCAGTGAAAGCTGTATCTTATTAAAGGATCCAGTGTTTGTTTGATTGTGGTACCAGCAGACAATGAATTAGTGTAATTTATGGCAAACACCTTTTGGTGTCAATGTACTTGTTATGTTGATTCTTTATAAAATTGCGTATCCAATCATTAATAAAATGCATTGCAATGCAAAATAAGAGCTTAATTACCGAGAAAATATTATTTCGAAGTGGTGTTGTGACGTAGCCATTTTGGCAAATGTAGTGTTTTGAACATTTGAGGCCTGGTACTATGTAATGTAAATACTGAACTGGTGTGCAGCCTCTAAAATGCTCTGGATAATGTCTCTGGAAAGAAGTAAAAAGGAGGGGGAAAGGGGGGGGGGGTGGCAGGAACACATCTGAGGACAAGAGCCTTTTCTTAGAACGAGGATACAATTGGAGGGGGAGTTGACTGAAATGATTCAGTTCAAGTAATGGGCAAATTTTTACAAGTATGGCTTTAACAAAGTTAGACATCAATGACTTCAAGAAATCTGGTAGCAGTTACATATTTTAAAATGTGTAAGTGTATTCAGTTTTTCATATGTTGGGTCAACAGTCAGAAGGAAAGCACATAAATGCTTTTAAATTCACACAAAAGAAACAAATTGTTTTCCTTCACAATTTACAAAAGGTCTTAAATTCTTGAAAATGAGTAATTCATTGTTCACATTGTTATGAACACCAAGAGACTCGCCTGGAGGACAGGCTAACGACAACAACAGTACAATCAGGTCAGTAGTTGCACGAGACAAGCGTCACATTGATTCTTCCCACGCGCACTGAAGTGTAGCGATACAGCACAATGTATCGGGGGAGTTGAGGTCTGTCTTTGAGCTATCACCAGCTCGCCAGGATGGTCGTGGGTCGAGACCTACGACGGTCCGACATCTGTCATTAATAGAACCTTCCATCAGCCCCCGACATCATGCTAACGGTGAGGTCTAAGATGTCCGAAGGGTCACCCATCATAGAGTAGAACATGAACTTAGTTGACTAAACAGCCACTCCCCTCCTTTCTAAATGATGTAGTATTCTGTAATGTAAACTATGTAGAGTAAAGCCACCAAATTTAGATAATGTATTTCATTAACCGTAACCCTCGCCCACAACAGCATTATCCACTAATTACTGTAGTTTCAGTACAAGTGCATACCTTTGACTACAGCTACCCAACTACTTTAACTCTTGTGTAGAACGATAAAATAATTTTTATAACATTTGGTGGGAGCGCGAAGAATGGTAAAGACGACAAGCTAGAGGCCTCGAGGGAGATGCATTCCGACTACGAGAACGACTAGACCTCTCGTCCCAGGGTCGAACCTGGAACTGCGGTCACAGTACGAGGCTGAAATCAAAGATCCCTTCTACTAGCTTTGATCGGCAGCCAGCATGTGAGTTCAGTTGGTTAGGGCTGTGAGCGATCCCTACCCTAGCTGCTACGTCCTTCCTTACTACTCTTGTAATTGTATTTCTAGAGCTTTCACTCAACGAACTTCTGTTACCTACATCTTATATTATTTCTCCTCCCTTCCCACCTGGTATATTCTCCTCCCTAGACACAGAGCCTTCTGCTAGGTGAACTAAGGGGAAATATAAGTTGTTAACACATCTTTCTTACTGCTGGAAGTTGTAGGAGAATCAGACTTCCTCTTCACAGTAAAATTTTTCCGCCCTCTCGTATCAGCGTTTGTGCTGGATAGTGATTTCAGTTGAATTTTTTAAGAGGTTAGACCCAAAGAAAAAATTTTCTGTTGTTTCTGTTTAACTATTTATTTTGTAAAAAAAAAACTAAGTAAAGGATCCTGTTCTTCAAAAACTCTTGAGTGTGTTTCTTTCAACAGAAAGTCATCTCGTACAGATGTGTCCGAGGATTTTACATGACTTGGGGTGTCATGAGGACACTGCTTCCTCTCCTTTCTCTTTGAACTCTTTCCTGAATGATAATATATGTTGACAAGAATGTCATCAATTTCCAGAGGCCGAGCAGAGACAGCTTTTACAATATAGAAGTTCCAGGGGTGACAAATACAACCGATAGCAACAAGCCAAGGATGTTTTTCTTTTATCACTACTATAACACCATTTTTATTACCAATCAATATTGCTGCGTTTTATGAACTAAAAAAGCTATGCTGCGTTCAGTTGCAATTTCATTGCAGGCTAATTGTGAAAGTAACTAATTACATATATTTTGCCTTGTTGAATCTCCTTCCAGCACAGGAATGGAAAGTACAGCATGTACTATTTTCTCTTTTGTATCATCACTAAATGTTATTGCAATCAAGTACAAATTTGCATTGGTGTCATTGTTTCTATCAGTTGACGTGGGGGATAAAAACACACTTAACTAACCCATAGTTTGCATCAGAAGCCATATGTATTCTGACTGCTGATGTCTTCGTCTGAGACTTCATACTTCTTTGCTATTTCTGAGTCTGGAAACATTCTCGTTTGCAGGGAACCTATGTGATCTGCAGTTGTTAGAGAAATATTACGTTGTGTCAAAAGGAAGCAAAAGAGCATTCTGCTCAAGCGATGCCTAAATCAGCATCTTGTGGCTTAAAAAACAACTTTGAAATGTTCTCATTTTCTTCCCGACACTTTGAGTTTGCAACATGTTTTGCATTTTTAATGTACGTGCTAATATCAGTTCTCCCATAATATGCAATGTTGATGTTTTGTCTGCACATAGTGCAAAAACCAAACCTGTTTCCTTTCTCAGAGTTGATCAAACATGGACATTTTGCACTGTAAGTTTTCTAGAATGTTGGATAATAGTACTTTTTCTTAGTAATTTTTAGGATTACACAATTTGTATTTACCATTTTATAAGGTATGTCACCTATACACCCATCATAAACAAGTGACCGGTAAAAATCATACATAGTATGTTCCATTTCACTACAATTCTCAAATACTAAAAGAGCAGAAATTTTATTTAAAATAAGTTACAATACGTTTGGATAATATATTCACACTGTAGTTTAGAATATGATACGAAAATAACATCTGCACTGTCTTGGCTCGCAATGAAACTACGATTCAATATATACGTAGATTATTTCAACAGTCGAACACTCTGTCAAAATATTCAGGAATGACATAGTTACTTGTGAAAGCAGTTGGGTTTCCAACATTCAAGAATGAGTAACTTTAGATGATAAGTTAGGATGCTAATATTTCCGTGAAGTCATACAAAATGGATACCAGTATCTATTTCTGGATAGCTTTCAAAAAAAGGTTAGCAAGTCTGCAATTACTCATGTTTTCACCAGGGTTTGCTCGATTGTGTTTTGGTAAAGGGTCTTTAATAAATTTGATATAACAAATTTTCAGGCTAAATTGAAACACTATTAATTAATTGGTGTGACTGTGTACTTTGTCGGTAAGAACATAGTAGAGGATGTGTAAGTTTTCTGAAAATATTTAATTTGAAATACCTAATAAATCTGTTAAATATTGAAAAACTATTACTACAATGTGGCTTATGATTTTTTGCCAAAATACTGTAACATCAAATGTAATCAACTTTACCTATTCATTATATTATTTATTTTTCCTTTTGATGTGCACCAAATCCAAGCAGGGCGTGATACGCCATCGTCATAGAGTATTTACATAGCTTCTGGACAGGATGTGTCAAATGGTCGAGGAAGCATTTAGATAATTTTATTCTTACATGAGGGAGCTGCGGTGGCTGAATCGTCAGACCATTTGGCTCCCACTAAAGTGATCCGGGTTTTATTCCTGGCAGGATGAGCCCCCAGATTTTCACACGTGGAAACTGTGTCGGATGATGCTGTTGGTTGGCAGATGTTCTCGGGGATCTTTTGTTCCCCCTGCCCTTTCATTTCGGTGCTGCTCCATACTCACCTCATGTCACCTCGTAAACTGCGCTGACAACCTCAAGGTTAAGCACTCATTCTCACTTCTAACACGAGTGCTTTTATTTACGTGTACTGACCCACAAAAGCAGTAATCAGGCATCACGCTGGCGTGAACAAGGGTGCAATGTGTGTGTTTCTCCATAAACATTACAAAGCATGACAACAAAATACTAACAATTATCAACGATGCCACAATTCAACCGATAGACGGCAGCGAACCGCAATGTGACGTACCGCCATGTTGTCTCGCGCACAACTGGTTCTTCTGCTTCCTGTGCAGTATTGGCAACTCTGGCACCTAGTAAACAGTTGACCAAGCTCGTGCAGGGCAAATACAAACACTGAGGTCCAAAGTCAGAACACTAATAGTATATACTCGTCTGTAGAAGGGCACATTATACAACACTGAGAATTTTGCCAACACATAGGCTGTATACAAAAATACCAAGTCCAAACAGTGTGCATAGTACGGTATAGAACCATAAATTGAGAGACCCAAGTTGAATCAGCGACCAGCAGGGTAGCCGTCAAGCCACGTTCCGCAGAGCTGGGTTACCGTGTGGGACTGGCGCCGGTATAGAACATAAATTGTGAGACCCAAGTTGAATCAGCGACCAGCAGGGTAGCCGTCAAGCCACGTACCGCAGAGCTGGGTTACCGTGTGGGACTGGCGCCGGTATAGAACATAAATTGTGAGACCCAAGTCGAATCAGCGACCAGCAGGGTAGCCGTCAAGCCACGT
>PNEQ01132784.1:26137-38651 GCA_003012365.1 Medauroidea extradentata | reverse complement strand
CTTCGTTGGTGTCAGGTAGGGAGAGTGTTGTCGGCAACCTTGCTGACCGTGGTAGGGCATTCTCTCCAGCTGCCAGAATCTAACCCTGCTCCAGACACCGTCCCTGTGGCTTCCCAGAAGATTGTCCTCACAGGTACTCTCCCTACATCCTAGCTAACTTGACCCTGGTGACTCCTGGCTTCGTTGGTGCCGGGTAGGGAGAGTGTTGTGGGCAACCTGCTGACCGTGGTAGGGCAGTCACACCAGCTGTCAGACTCTAACACTGCTCCAGTCACCGTCCCTGCGGCTTGCCAGAAGATAGTCCTCACAGGTACTCTTCCTACATCCTAGCTAACTAGTCCCTGGTGGTTCCTGGCTTCGTTGGTGCCAGGCGGGGAGACTGTTGTTGGTGACCTGCTGACCGTGGTAGGGCAGTCACCCCAGCTGCCAGACTCTAACCCTGCTCCAGTCACAGTCTCTGCGGCTTGCCAAGAAGATAGCATTCACAGGTACTCTCGCTACATCCTAGCTAACTAATCCCTGGTGGTTCCTGGCTTCGTTGGTGCCAGGCACGATGCATGTTGTCGGCAACCTGCTGACCGTGGTAGGGCAGTCGCACCAGCTGCCAGACTCTAACCCTGCTCCAGTCACCGTCCCTGCGGCTTGCCATAAGATAGTCCTCACAGGTACTCTCCCTACATCCTAGCTAACTAGTCCCTGGTGGCTCCTGGCTTCGTTGGTGCCAGGCGGGGAGACTGTTGTTGGTGACCTGCTGACCGTGGTAGGGCAGTCACCCCAGCTGCCAGACTCTAACCCTGCTCCAGTCACAGTCTCTGCGGCTTGCCAGAAAATAGTCCTCACAGGTTCTCTCCCTACAAACTAGCTAACTAGTCCCCTGGTGACTCCTGGCTTCGTTGGTGCCAGGCGGGGAGACTGTTGTTGGTAACCTGCTGACCATAGTAGTGCAGTCACACCAGCTTCCAGACTCTAACCCTGCTCCAGTCACCGTCCCTGTGGCTTGCCAGAAGATTGTCCTCTCAGGTACTCTCCCTACATCCTAGCCAACTAGTCCCTGGTGGCTCCTGGCTTCGTTGGTGCCAGGTAGGGAGACTGTTGTTGGTAACCTGCTGACCGTGGTGGGGCAGTCAACCCAGCTGTCAGACTCTAACCCTCCTCCAGATACTGTCCCTGCGGCCTGCCAGAAGAATGTTCTCACAGGTACTCTCCCTACATCCTAGCTAACTTGTCCCTGGTGGCTCCTGGCTTCGTTGGTGCCAGGTAGGGAGACTGTTGTTGGTAACCTGCTGACCGTGGTAGGGCAGTCAATCCAGCTGCCAGACTCTAACCCTACTCCAGTCACCGTCCCTGTGGCTTGCCAGAAGATTGTCCTCTCAGGTACTCTCCCTACATCCTAGCTAACTAGTCCCTGGTGGCTCCTGGCTTCGTAGGTGCCAGGTAGGGAGACTGTTGTTGGTAACCTGCTGACCGTGGTAGGGCAGTCAACCCAGCTGCCAGACTCTAATCCTGCCCCAGACACCGTCCCTGCGGCCTGCCAGAAGATAGTCCTCACAGGTGCACTCCCTACATCCTAGCTAACAGTCTTGTTTGGATATGGCGTCAGACATACAGTAAAAAAATTCGAACTTTTACGAGGAAATGCTTGGAAACTAATGTCTAAACATTTATCTGTCCATTCACTATAACAAGAATGTAGTAGGTCATTAAAGTCATCTAAATTTTCCAAGTGCTTTTTGGGACTAGTGAGATATATTTTTATGAACATAGTGTTCGATTCGAAACAAATTAACATTTGAAGGTCTTTCACATTTTACAAAATAATTTTTACTTTTACTAAAATTTTGGAAACTGAACACTATAAAAATGTTTGTGTTGCTGCAAACAATTTTTTTGAAATGTATAAGAGTTGATTAGTAAATGTACACTAATGTATTTTTAATATGCATATAAATTTTTGTAAATATACAGACATATTTGCGTATTTAATTGTTCTCAAAGTAAAAGTGGTCTTATAAGAACTGAACTTAATTTCACTATAACTATTACTTATGAACTATTTTAATAATAGCACAATACTGTAAGATTTGAAACGCTGATTTCTGGTGAAAAAGTATTCACAGCAACTTGTTTCAATTGCTTATGTGCACATCCGTAATTATGCATCGTTATCAATAGTTGAACGTTTTTAACTCTCGGTGTCTTGGTGTTCTACCGGAAAATCACAGACGTATGTTGTCTCAGTAACCTATCTCTCATTGGCTCAGTCTAATATGTGACGTCTCTGAACAAAGACACTCTGCCAGTAACCATGAAGCACAGCTGCAGACGTGTACATAATGCGTTGAAATAAGTTGGCACAATATTATTTTCATCATAAATCGTGGCTATACTAATATCGTATGCGAAGGAAACGCGAGTTCAGATTTTCACATCCCGAGAGAAGACTTCTGACTGGGTATCTGTAGGTGTGTGCCGAACATGCAGGATGACATTAAACGAAGCTCTACGATGGACGGTTAATTAGAAGTACCTCGAGCAAACCTACATGCCAACGGCAACGTTTGCCACACGCTGAGAAAAAAATCGTACTTTCACAAGAAAAATACTGCACAATAATGTCAAAATATGTATCAGACTAGGCACTTCAACAATAATGCCGCAGACCATATTAAAGTGGTCTAAATTTTCCAGACACATGTGGAGACTAGAGGGATATATTTCTGTAAGCAGATTGTTCAGAAGGAAAACTAAATAACCTTTGAAAGCTTCGATTGCCCGTTATGTTTTACAATTAACAATGAAAATCTTGGAAACTGGTTGCAATTTTTATGTGTTAATCCCAAATAATTGTTGCAAAATGGAAAATAATTTGGTTATAAATAAGTATACAGAAATTGTTTGTAAATTATAAAAATGTTTGTACATATAGAGACATATTTTTATATTTCCAAGCATTTCCTACTAAGTTTACAATGTTTTGTAAACTTACAGAAATTTTTTTTCTCGAAATTGTTTGTTAAAAAGTATTTTTGTAAAAGTTCAACAATTTTTCTACTGTGCAACGGACTGACAAGAAAACACGAGCTCTGTAGCCTCTTTACGAGCCGTGCCCTTGTCCAGTTTTAAGTCATGTCAAGAACGACCTAATATACTTCTGAAGTTGGAGCGGACAACGTAGAGCTGTGTACAGTTGTCGCCATGCAGAGCTTCTGTTGCAACATTCACGGCTGACCACACATGTGTTGTGTTTTGTATAGAACCGATATCATGGACATACGCCATTGCTTGCGAATGTTGCCGTCTTGCAGAAAACATCCACAATAAAACGAAAAACAACAACCAAAACCAACAAAGAACTGGGAGTTCCCAGAAACGTCGCATCTGTTGTCGTCCAAGAAGCCTTCTATTTTTTCGTCCGTTTTTCGTCTGTTTTTTTCGTGTTTCGTCGTTGTTTCACACTCATTTCGTCTCTCGACTTTTGTGTTGTCTTCGTTGTGTTACCTGTTTTCATAGTCTCTTTTCTGTATTCTCGTTCGTTTTTGTTGTGTCGTCTTTCATCACACGACTATATTCCAGCTAGGAATTAATTTTCTGAATTTTTTTGTTGTTTGTTTTTTATCTGTTCCACTTTGTGGCTACGACTATGTCCCTCTCTAGGACTGTTAGTATGTTATTTGTTTGTTGACAACAGCTAACGCTCGACTTTTCTTTGTTGGTTTTTGTTGTTGTTTTTCGTTTTATTGTGGATGTTTTCTGCAAGACGGCAACATTCGCAAGCAATGGCGTATGTCCATGATATCGGTTATATACATAATACCAACCCATTGCAAGAATCGTTCAAAGATCACATGTGTTGTGTTGCAGTGCTGGGAGAGACGATGACAGGACGTGGCTGCACACGTGCTCGCACACCCGCCTTCTCTCCCTGCGACGCCGTCAAACTGACTGCTACGAGCGACGTCGTCGTGCGATATTGCGGCGTCTGTGACACTGACGGCTGCAACGGCGCCCGGCGTCGCTCCTCGCAGCTCACCGCCCTAGTTGTCGTCGCCGTCGTGACGCTGCTGTGAGGTCGTCAAACTGACTGCTACGAGCGACGTCGTCGTGCGATATTGCGGTGTCTGTGACACTGACGGCTGCAACGGCGCCCGGTGTCGCTCCTCGCAGCTCACCGCCCTAGTTGTCGTCGCCGTCGTGACGCTGCTGTGAGGTCGTCGAGGGACGTCGCTCACCTTCCCAAACATAGACTGCAGAGACAAGTTGCCTCTGTTGAAAAAGACAACGTAACCATGAGCTTATTTTGCCTTCTCCGCTGTCCGAACAAATCTACCTTATTTACACTCTTGACTTCTTCCACAGCACTACGTGTGTCCTTATAGAATCTTGTCGAAGTCATCAACAGACAATAAATTTGAATACCAGTTCCGTTGTAGGTTTCTGAACACATGTGTGATTCGACAACAGTTGACGTCACACGCCCAAGAAAACCTCCGTGTGGTCGTGACGTAGTACTGACTGGCTCCATATATCAGCGGTAGTCAATGAAATAACGACAGGATCCCTGTGTTTGTACAGGCACGTCAAGTCCAGCCTGGAGATCCACTGTACCACGAAATTGCAGATGTCAAGTCATTTATAGATAAAAGCACGATAACGTCGCTGGTTTACTGGACTAGACGCCACAATTACTGTGGAACTCATTTGTTGCATTTATCTAGGGACCAGGAAAAACTTAGTGTAATGAGAGGGATGGTCAATGTACGAGCAGCAAATGGAACCACAAAATTAGGTGTAAAATGAGGGAAAGTGTAAAAACAAGGGTTGGAACTGCTTCCTGACACGGTGATCTCCCATGATTGGTTCTGCGATGTGCCACTTCAGCCTATTAGCTCAGAGTCCACCAGTAGGTGTCAAAACGAATAGCGAGTCAACAGTGAACGTGATGTATACCCACAGGTATTTGAAGTCTAATATATATCCAAGCGTATATGCGAATTTTTCGAGTCTGTAATAAAATTTAACCTAGTTGTATTTCGGGCACGCGTAAGTAAAAGTCCCAATTGACAAGCAGTTTGTCAAACTCGTTCTTGGCAGCCCTTAACCAATAGCAAAGCTGCATTAAAAATCTTGTTGACTCCCCCGATACATTGTCACATGTACAACTGGCCACTCGCTGGAGCAGAAGAGAGCGAACAAGTCTCTGAGGACAGAGAGTACATAGGACTGTGGAGTCCAGCATGCAAGCTGTCCAACTCGCGGCGTTTTTCTGTATTTTATAGTACATTAAAAAGTATAATTACAAACTCATTAAATAGTGGTGGTCTTTCATGGAGAAGCTGGGTTTCGTTGTAAAGGAATCTGTATTAGTAGATTCACTGATTTTGGATTAAAAGAATTTTGTCACAACTTGTTTCATTGCCTTACGTGCACATCTGCAGCTGTGCTTCATGGTAATTGGCTGAGTGTCTTTGTTCAGAGACGTCACATATTTGACTAAGCCAATGAGAGAATGGCTACTGAGACAACACATCTGTGATTTTCAGGTAGATTCACCAAGACGCTGAGAGTTATAAACGTGTAACCAAAGACCATGATGCAGAGTTACAGCTGTGCACATAAAGCATTGAAACAAGTTGCTGCAAAATTCTTTGGGTATACGTATCGGATCCGAATAAACACTGTGAGCATTTGGCAATAATTATGGACTTGAAAATGTCGCTAATTCAATTATATATGTATGCTAAACTCGGCTGTATTTCACATTCACTAACTTCAGCTGACTGTAAGTTGACTGTCAGAGCCATTTTGTGGCGAAATGATTTTGCACAGTTTGGTTTCAATGCCTTTTGAGCACATCTCCAGCTCAGCTTCATGGTCAGTGATTGAATGTCTTTAACTATCATCGTCTTGGCGTTTTCCTGGTAAATCACATACGCACGGTGTTACAATAACCTTATTCTGATTGGTGAAGTCACACGAGAGACATGCACGAGCAAAGACACGCTGCCAATACTAATGAAGCAGTGCTGCCGATGAGCACGTAAGGTATTGCAACAAGGTAGAGCAACAATAGTCTCGTTACAAACTCCTAGTCTCACTGACATCACACCCTGTGAGCTACATGTTTCACACCAGACCAGGTTGGCCTCATATGTTCTGTGTTTTCTTGCGAGTTTGTGTTCTCAGGGGCGTGTCAACTAAACTGCTATCCAATTACAATGCTAATAAGTTCTTATATTTGAACTGTAGCGCAGTTGATTCGCGGAGCTTACCAGACCCTGGAAATAACAAATCAGGACAAATAAACTAGCAGTTTGAAATTTTGTAACTGGGGTTGCGTTACCAAAGAAATGGTTAATCGTTACTATAACACTGCTTGTAAGAGAGTGTTACTGAGAACAGCTTTCCTTGAAACACACCTACATCTAGTCACTGTTAATTTTACAGATACAAAAAATATATTTTACGTTTAGAGTAGCCCACTCACCATGCAGTAGATGGTATTGATTGATATGGGACAGTTGGCAGCACAACATGGGGGAGGTATACAGGTCCCCCTGCCCTTCTGAATTCTTGAAGTAAGGGCAAGTCTTAAACATTCTACCTGTTTACATACAATCATTTACAGGTTATTTATTTCAGTAATACAATATATTGATTTGTTGTGCGGCTGATCTGCGACATGATGTTCATTTAGTTTGTACTTTGATGACATTGAACCTACCTTGTTATGTACCCTGTTTCTATGTGCTTGGTAAAAATATCAACGTCCCTTTATTTCGCCGAATTTCCCCAGGGCCGTTAGCCTGTCAGCTGCGTTTATTTAGTGACTTCAATAAACATTTATTAAGTCTTGCCATGCGAGAAGTTATCTTTCCTATTCAACATAAGTTTGACCTTGTGCGCCATTTTTCAATGCCTATAAGTAAAGACATGCATGTTATTTGGCGATGGTCTATAATCCGCTGGCCTACACTCACAAGAACATCCTCCGT
This sequence comes from Medauroidea extradentata, assembly GCA_003012365.1. Taxonomy (NCBI): domain Eukaryota; kingdom Metazoa; phylum Arthropoda; class Insecta; order Phasmatodea; family Phasmatidae; genus Medauroidea; species Medauroidea extradentata. Next base: position 31,659 of record PNEQ01132784.1, on the reverse strand, counting down.
AAATTTATTTGCTTCGTGCCTTCGTATCTTTGTGTGCACACAGTAAAGACTAGAGGCATTTTACAGTGGACCTTACATAGTTACTTGATAAAAGTTCTTCAGCCGCGCTGCACTAACTGTCAAGTCAGACGAGCACACAGTATCTTGCAGTCCAAGCTATTGCCAGGAAATAACACGATATTCGCAGGTATTTAACTAAGCCATAAATTATATTCTCATACCTATGTTTCACTTTGCTCATATTGTTCCAGCAGGATTGCGAATCAGGTACGAAGTTACAGCAGTTCATCAGGTTTTTGACCTCGACAGTCAACTGCACAGTATAAACTATAATTATAACACAGAAAAAAATTTCTTTGCTGGTTGCTTGCCATGCGGTAAATAAGTCTTGCTTCAGAGCAAACAAAAGCTTAGAAGAAAATTTATTTTGGTGTTACTTCAAGTTTTTTCTTTAGTGATTTTTCTTTGAGAACAGTTTTTACTTGTGTCAAGTAATTTAATTTTTCCAACATACAGTTTGTCTTTGAAATTGTTTAAATAACTTTAATAATTAAATTGGATACCGAACTATTTAAATGCAACACATTGTTTATGCAATTACTGTAAACAGCAAACAAAAAGTTTCTTTGCTTCAAGGATTCTACGCAGTGTTCACGTTTAAATTTAATTTTCCTTTGCAGGTATAAAATTTTTTAAGTACCAAAGCAAGTGTTGTACAGTGATAGTTTTGTTTATCAGTACGACATGTACTGGTCGTTAGTAAATGGAAGCACGTGGTAACTCTGAGAGTATACAGACAGCTACTGAAGGCTTTCCTTCTGACCACAGGAAACGTATTTTAAAGAAATATGCGCAACGTGTAGAAAGTTATTTCAAAAAGCCTTCCTTAGGTCAACACTGCATATTGGTGTTATTTACTTACAACGAAAGGCGTTCATTTCTAGGAAACTAAACGTTTTCAATCTATAACTCAGAAAGAGGGCTAGAGCCTCCATACAAGAGTTGTTGCTTTAAAAAGGTTACTAAATATTTAGTAAGTACGATATTGAGGGAGTCTGACTTAGTGAGGTCTTGGATGAATATTATTTTTATATATTCGGTATGTTACATTGAATACAATGTTTAACTCGTACGTGCATTTTTACAGTAAAATCCATCCAAACTTTGTAGGTGAAATCGACTTTAACAAAGATTCTTTTTGCCTAAGACTTTTAAATGTATCATTTAAATACTCATTATTTATTCAAATTATGAGATATCGTTTTGTAAAACCATTAAACTTATAAAAAAATTATGTGTATTTACGAACGTTCATAGATAAACCTAAGAGTTTACCTCGTACATGCTTTTCATATTCTGGACCGTATTCAGGGTTAATAAGTCTTCACGAACATAAAACGTTGCGCTTTATTCATTATAACCTTAAGTATTGAATTATTTCGCGCCATTGGTTACCTTTGATAATCTGGTGGAACAGTTTTTCCTTAAAGGCGTTAAAACATAGGACTATTATTTAATATTGTTACGATACAACTGGCAAAGGAATTTTTATTAAAATTTAATCTACTACAAGTTTAGTTCTTATTTTTCTCGTACAATTGGATGACATTCCGTTGTCTCCACATACGCAGTTGAGTGTAAAATTGTCAGTGTTCCATTACCGGCACTTTTGCGTTCGTAAATGCGTAGGGTATGGAAGCCACTTTTTTTTGGTTAAACATATAGCATGAACCTATAATCATTCTTATACTTATATAATTTATGTACCTCATTTCAATATGTACGAATCTTGTATCTTTTTATAATGACAATGCATAACATGTTGAAGAATAAGATAAATGGATGGTCTTTGCGAAAATTCATCTTATTACTTATTATTTCATCTAAAACTTTTTAATTTGACTAGACTAATATGGTCAAACTTTATGATAGAGGTGTATCTAGTTATGTTTGTTGTATAATGTTTCAATACAGTTTCAGTGCTACAATCATATACTCTTCCTATGATAGGATAAAATATAAAATATTACTTGTTATATTATGGTTACTTTACTATCTATTACAAGTGTTGTGCAAGGTAAAGGTCACACGGAATGCTATTTTACAGTAGATATGGCGAGAATTCTTATTGAGATATAATTTATTCTTTTTGTTGGTGTATTTAAAAAAAGATCTGCTCCACATTTATGACTATGGCAAAATGTATTGCGGCTCAAAATCCTGTGGTGTCTAGTATGAGACATTTACTGGTCTGTAAAGTATTGTTACTGTAAAATTACACCGAAATTTTGACGAAAGGAAATAAAATTATTACGAAATGTTAGCATCGCATTACTTTACACTCCAAAAACAAACTTTTAGTTGTTCTGTGCCCAAGTATATTTATGTTATAAAACAGTATAAAAGTCTGATACTCAGTTCTAAATATAATTCACGATTCAAACGAACAAGATAATGTTTGAAAATTAACTGTTCTTGTAGATAAATAACATCCACAATATTTAACTTTGGTTAAATTACCCACAAAATCGAATTTCTCAAACATTTTTTATGAGTTTTATAATGTGAATACAAAGGTTTTATTTTCTCATTTCTATGTATCTATCTCTCCCGCTTTCAAATTTGCAAACAATACAAATTTCGCCGTCGAGAATCCTGAAACAAATTTCTATGTGTATTTACTGCCAAATAAAAGTTTAAAATATGTTTTTAATAACAGTAAATATTAATTTCTACTGTGCTGCTCCATCTCTCTCTCTCTCTCTCTCTCTATATATATATATATATATATATATATATATATATATATATATATGATAACTGACTGACTGACTGACATCAAACTGCAGCCCAAACCACTGGACCTAGAATCGTGAAAATTTTTGTGGGGGTTCCCCTCAGGTCGTAGGCGAGCACTAAGAAGGGATTTTTCGAAATTCGACCTCTAAGGGGATGAAAAGGGGTGAAATGTGTTTCCGAAGAAACGTCGATAGAGCTCGAACCCGACGGCCAATCATCTTGATTTTTACTTTAATAGGACGCTCGTAAAAATGCATATTAGCCAATTTAAGGATTTTTTGAAGTTCAACATTTAAGGGGGTGAAAAACCTTAAATGTGTTTCCAATCAACTATCGATATCTATCGAACCCTTTGGGATTGAGAGTTGATATTCACTTCAAAATATAGAAGTGTATATTGAAGTGAGTTCTGATTTAATATGTTAATATGTTGGAAATAGATAAGTTTAGGGGTTTACGAAAAAAAAAAAACACGCGTGACACTCTTAATCGTCATTCTTATTCTAGGCGTGACACACAAAGTACTCTATGTAGGCTAAATATTTTCAATATGGTTATAATATAGTGACTTGTAACGGCTACAAAACTAACAGTATTTCGTGCTAAAATTATGTCACTAAGAAATATACTCTCTACCTACCGTAAAGCGGTTTGAGTATTTTTATCTTTTCAGCTGTTTCAATGTAACATAATATAATATAATATAAAACACGCAATACAACTACGAAATCAACTGTAAAAATTGTAGTCTATATTTAGAACATTATGGCCACGCTCTTTAGTTTTTACTATTTTTGCGATAGATATTATATTTAAGCTTAAACGACAGCAGATGTCGAAAATATGTTTGGCACTTTATTTAAAATGTTTTTTTTGCCGTAATGGATAATTTTTTTTTTCAAAGCAAGTCGTTATACGCTTTCTTTTCGACTGAAAAGTTATTTAACCAAAATTTCTTTAGTTACGTAATTAGCTAAGAGCATAGTATTAACTGCCTTGAAATAATCAGTCATCACGGAGGAAATAATCAGCCATCACGGAGGAAATGATCAGCCATCACGGAGGAAATAATCAGCCATCATGGAGGAAATAATCAGCCATCACGAAGGAAATAATCAGCCATCACGGAGGAAATAATCAGCCATCACGGAGGAAATAATCAGTCATCACGGAGGAAATAATCAGCCATCACGGAGGAAATAATCAGCCATCACGGAGGAAATAATCAGCCATCACGGAGGAAATAATCAGCCATCACGGAGGAAATAATCAGCCATCACGGAGGAAATAATCAGCCATCACGGAGGAAATAATCAGCCATCACGGAGGAAATAATCAGCCATCACGGAGGAAATAATCAGCCATCACGGAGGAAATGTTTTCAAACTAAACTCCAGGGACAGATTTTTTATATCTGCTCTCGTTTAGGCGTAAAAATTAATATCGCTAAAAAAGTAGAAACAAGAGAGAATGGCCTTAAGGAACATTCTAGCAACAAATACTTAGTTACAATTTTCAGGCAACTATGTAAATACAGAGCTTGTTTTTAGCGCTAGTGTTTCCTAAGTCATGATTACTCCAGGAGAAAGATATATTTTTAACTTACATACATTAGCGTAAATTCGTAGGTCAGACGTGTGACTATTTTAACTTGGAATTAATCATAATCGTGAGCGAACCACACGGCGAATTCCCATTATTTATTGTGTACTGGTATTTGAAAAGCATGAGACAGATCGGCAACGCAATACAGGAAGATGGTAAAGTTTGTAAATCCAAATATCTTGCTATCCTAATTAATTTTTGTTTATTGTATGGTTCCTTTTTTAAACATTTGCCAAACTACAACAAGATAATTCACTACAAAATTACAAAACATACTAAAAAAATATATAGAACTGTTTTAGACACTGAAACTATCTTGAGAATAACAACATGTAGGTAACGCTTACCTGGCACTTGAACTGATTTGAAACCTATCGAAGGAAGTTTTTTGACAAACTTATCCCAAATAGATAGGGACTGCTGGTCTTCGCGAAAAGAAATTCGCCCCACTTTGTTCCAGTTGCTCACGTTCGCATCTGCAGTTCTGCTTTACGGCCTGTGATTGGACGTTTTAAATCTCACGAGTCGTGGGGTTCTACCCGCCAATCATAGACGTGTAATGTTGCAGTAACCTTACTGTGATTGGCTGAGTGAAATGAAAGTCATAAAGGCTCGCTGTCCAGTAATCACGATGCAGAACTGCAGATGTGCACGTAAGGCACTGAAAGAACAAAGTGAGGAACACGCTTTTCGTACAAACCAGCAGTCTCTTAATAGGTTTACTCACAAAAATAAAATTCCAGGCGGTGACGTAATATAATTTTTTTAACCGCAAAACTCCTACTTCGAACCCTTCAACATCGTCAACAACTATTTTTCCAGACTGATGTACATCAAATGTAACAGTTTGATAGAAAATAAATGACAACAGAGACAAGTACGGACTTGGCTGCGTGGTCTCCTCCAGGAACGTGTAAGTTGAGATGACGAAATATTGCATCATGTCCTGCCAGCGCATTCCCCAGGTCAGTGCAGCATCATGTCCTGCCAGCGCATTCCCCAGGTCAGTGCAGCATCATGCCCTGCCAGCGCATTCCCCAGGTCAGTGCAGCATCATGCCCTGCCAGCGCATTCCCCAGGTCAGTGCAGCATCATGCCCTGCCAGCGCATTCCCCAGG
>PNEQ01132784.1:0-26037 GCA_003012365.1 Medauroidea extradentata | reverse complement strand
ACAGTCACAGTGCACCAGGACTACCACTGGCACAGTCAAATAGCGACTCTACAGTAAGGAAACAAAAGCGTCAGAATTGAATACAATACATTTAGCCCAGCAAACACTCGTCTTTTACCGCGTTAATTAGACACTTGAAAAATTCTCGTTTTCTTTTAGGCATAAGCTATAATACCACGTGTCACGTTCACAACTGGCAGTTAACTTGCTCGACACTTCCTGGAAGATAGCTGAGCATATAATAAAACTGTAACTGAATACAGGCCCATTTAACTGTCACCGAGCAGATATAAACAACTGCTGTCCGCTTGGGTTCGCATATATTCTTGGAAGCTAGCCTACATGCCAGAGAACATGTTAATTTCTCCGGCCTCTAGCGATAAATCACCATCCATACAGTAATTATAGATGACGGTTTATCGCAGGAAAACTTGACTGTTTGCTGGGTTTCAACGTACGAACAAGTTACCAGAAGTTTACTGGCTTTCGCTAGGACGTGGATTTGTTGCCCTATTTGACTGAGCCTATAAGAATCCCAAACGATTGTAACATTTGATGCCTGTTATTGGTCTGCAGACATCTACGTTGTGTCAGACGTATATCACCGAATCATATATGTCGCAAGAAACTACAGTGTTTTCAAGGTTATGTTGGCACAAAACATTTTCACGATATACCATATTCTCTAACAATAATATTAATAACGGAGTAAAGGTTGCCCAGGATGCTGAGTAGCGTGCATATCTCCACAGACACAAGTTCACTTGACAACTGGAAGTACATGAGTGCTGTTTGCTGATACAAGCATTCAAGGAACTTAACACGGGTGTGTACTCCAAGACAGGTATTATTTTCTCGCTGTCAGAAATTACAAGGAAGTGTGTTTTTTCTGTTCGCTTTAGGTATGAACATATTTTAAAATATTTAGGCACAAACAACAGGCCTTTACCTTTAATGTAAGGTCGTAAACATTATACCCTTACAACACAAAGTCTCGTTCATATCGGCGAGAATGTTGGACCGTTGTGCGCATAGAGTCTACAGTGAAGTGTGATGCGCGTACCTGGGCACCCTTACAGTGTCCGTCTTCCCAGGCCGCCGAGTTTGTCGTTACAAGATTATTCCATAACTGCTCAGCTGTGCGTAGGTTGTGTCTGTCACAGTATTCGAATAACCTGACACACGCATCCTCCATTTGTGCCTGAAGTTTATTTTTACCTTGCCGGAAATACCGGAAATGAGTGATTAGACCATTTTGGGTACGGAAATCTTAGTGCCGAATATTTTCAATGTTATAGTTTGTAAAAAACACCTTCATCTTTTGTATTACGTCATAAAATTACATGGTCACCACTGAATGTCTCATAAATATAGGCACGAGTATTTCGCGTATTCATCTGGCAACAACCTAGACTTCTTAGACCTATAGGCACAGTGGCCAAAGTCAATTACCGTAACACGTGTTACCACCACGACTTGTTTCCTTATTTATCACTGGCTTGCTGTCGTCTAGTAACAGAAGACCGAGTGAAGTATACATTATTGACATTCAACCTGACCTAGAATCAATACGTGAAACAATCATGCCTCTACTCATAAGGGAGAATTGTCGGCGTGAAGATTGCAACCAGTTCAGTAAATTGTGCCTAGGTGATAAGGTAAGGTGTGATGCGCGTGCCTAATCGCCCTTATTGCTTCCGCACTTCTAAGCCTCGGTAAACATACTGTAAAGCTATTTCGGACATGCCTTTTATGATTTCGGAATAATCAGGAAAAATAAAATCAGGATGAAATAAATAAAAAATCTAACCTATGCACTCCCGAATACGAGGGCAATGTTTTACCACTACTGCACCTCCTACCACTGTACTTCTGTCAATGTAGAGCAATATTTCCGGCGGAGGACATTGATAACGTCACACAAGAAGCTTAGCACGTGCCACATTTCAAGGCCATTTGGCTACAAATGTCCCCTCTCCGGAAGTGTACATCCTCCCCAGCTGTTGTTCCGGATGAAACTCTGCCAACTCCTGTCTTTGTTCTCTGCGACAGACTTTCAATATGGCGTTTCTTGGCACTCTGGTAACTCCCGCTGTGGAATGATGGGAAATCCAGAGAACTTCCAGTGCATATACAGTTGAACACTAACATGAGAACCCCGTGTGGTACAAGTTCCTAGTCATTACCAACCAATATTGATCTTTAAATAGCAGAGTTGCGTTTGTATTTCCTGCTGCTCAAACAACTTCTTGCAGAATACAGAGAAAACTAAGATATCCTAGCATAAGTAACAAACCTACATTCCTTTATATGTGTGCAAGATAACCCAAAAATTATTACAATCTATCAAGTAGTTCTTGAAATATTGCCTACAATATGAATTATTTACTTACATTCTATATTCTTAACTGGCGGACATACAACAATGATTACAGTCAATTATTTTTAGCATGTAATATAATTTTTAAAGTTTTATTCATATCACGATGTCTTTAAAAAAAAACCTGGCCTACATTTCTAAAGAAAACATTTTTGACAAATACTTCAGTATTAGACTACAAAATTTTGCCACATTCAGTCCACTAACATCTGAAATGTGATCTGAGATCTTTATTTAATTATGTCATCCTATATTCCAAAGTGAGAGTCATAGACCTGTCAACAACATACTTTCCGCAGTCAATACGTAGACGATGAACTATCAAGATGCAAATTTTTGTTTGCGTTGGTCAAATGGTTCTCTAGAAGTGACAAACTAACAAACATTCTCAACTGGCTGCCATTTTAAAGTACTAATAAGTCATCAACAAAATACATTAGGCAGATGGCATTATATACTTTTTCTAGTATATGTGTGCCGAGATCAATAAAATTAGATCTACGCGATCAAAAATTTAAGGGACCACTCATACACACACATACACAAGGTTATCAATTAAGAGCACGGCAATTTTCGTCAACATGTTTTTATTTTTTATTTGTAACACAATTTTTTTTCTCATTTTAGACACCAAGTGTGACTAAACTTCGTTCTAAAGAATTTTTTTATCTCTCGTAGTTGTCACGTAATGGCAAGTTAAAGTCAATATTTGCATGTTACCGTTTTAAGGACAACACTTAAATAAACTCAACGTACTAAACTGAAAAAATATTCACAGTGGATAAAGATGTCGCAGGCTACAATTTCATGTTCTTAAAAACAAGTAGTATTTTTTATTTAAATAAAAATGCCGAAATTTAAAATAAAAATTTTTAAAAATCTGTATTTTTAATGCAAAAAGATTTTGTTTTGTAGTTTAACATTGGTGAACTTGTAGCCAACAAAATTATAATTATTATTATTATTATTATTATTATTATTATTATTATTATTATTATGGTCTAATAGGCCGTGTTCCAAATAACGTCAATATCATTACATGCCATGGTCTGTGTTATTTCAGTAACACTTTTAAGTTCTGAATGCTCTTTCCTTTTAAGGGATAATGTACAACATAACTTCACCTGCGAGAGAAGTTCTCGTTTTCATTTTTTGAACAGCCGAGTCGAGCATTACGCAGGCAGTTTCTGCTTATAGCCAAACTCGCCATCTAGTAAGATGGTAGATGTGAAAATGTGCAGGCAACAACAGCAAAGTTATGATTCATACAATAACTGGAACTAAAATGAGTACGACGCTGTCAATAAACTTCCGCTTACTGGCGCTCCAGAGGGGAAAAACCTTAGTTTTATATTTGTATGGAACAGTGTTAGTTCTGTAGATGTTACATGGGAGTAGATAATCCTCTTAGAAAAAATAATTTACCTCAGCCAGATATTTCCCACAATGGCATTTCAAAGCAAAAATTTGCATGAATTATTTTATACACCTCTCTGAAAACTAATCAACATAATGAAACGAAATAATTCACAGTCAAAATACACGTCACTGGCTAGGACTTTAAACATATAAATACTCAATACAAAATACTTTTGTACGTAAAATACATTTCTAAAAGTAGCAAACAATTTCCAAATATCATTTTTTTAAATACAAATCATTCTTTGAATGGGTTCTAACACATACATAAATCCCCAGCCAGTGACATGTACTTTCACTTTAAATTATTCCGTTTCATTATGTTGATTGGTTTTCAGAAGGTGTATGAACTAAAAACATGCAAATATTGACTTTTAAATTCCATAACGTGAAATCTGGTTAAGGGAATTTTTTTTTGTAAGAGAATAATGTAGTCCCAAGTAATGTCTTCAAAATTAACACTGTTTCGTGCAAATATAAAATTATGGTTTTTTCGTTCTGGAACAGCCTTAAGAGGGCCGGTACATAAGTCAACGCTACTAGCATTTATCTGTAACTGTAGGTTTCTTGAAGCCAACTTGGGAAAATTAAACAATAGCAATCCAAGACAATAATTTTAGCCAACGTTTTAAACAAAATTGTTTCCAGTGTTACGAACTTCTGAGGCATAATCTCTGACGCCGGAACCTCGTGCATTTAACTGCGGCGCAAGAGATCACGCGTAACGAATTAGTAATTCTGGATAAATATTTACTCATAAAGTTGGCAAACACCATTACCTAGGTTTGTAATTGAGTAGTTTATTTATATTGGCTTCGAAAAATTCGTAGAAATCAATTAATGTTTTCAGCGTTTATTTATCTACGACGCAGTCTTAAGGTGGCCGCCTATGTGAGAGAATGTTGAGTGTTCGAGGCCTAGAAGTGTGGAAGCTATAAGGACGACACAGCACGGACATCACACCTCACACTAGCCTCAAGACGCTAGTCACTGAACTATACTGCAGTCTCCTCCCAGACAACTATCCTCTATGAGACGTTCAGTGGTGATCCTATCATTTTATGACATAGTATTAATGTTACATGTGTAATGTACACGCTACAAAGGCGTTTCGAGTTCGAGTCCCGACTGGGTCGTTCCTGTGCCGGGCGATGACCTTGACAGACGGGTTTTCTCCGGTATCTGCCGTTTACCGCCCCTTCTCATCCCTGGGACTACATTCTCAATGTTACAACACCTCAAACAACAAATCATTTATTTTTAATATGACGCCTGTTAGTCGTGGCGCTCACTACGGTGTACGTATTGTTAACATTAATTCTTCTACAGGTTAGTAAGCCTAATGTTATCAGTTTGGCGAGGAGCAATTTACACAGCTAGTTGAGTTGGTATTTGTAATGCGGGTAAGTCAGGAGCAGTCATTTTCGGATTAGATAGCTTCCGATTTTGAAAGTTACTTTATTGCTTTACAATATATTTCATTTAAGCCCAAATGTAAAAAAAAAGTAATTGAATTAACTTTAACTTCTATAGCTAATATCTTAGTATCTAGCCCAGCTTAGGATTATTTTCTTGCCATATCTTATTTTACAACCGTCTTGCCGACTCCAACGCAAATAGCGGCGAAAATTACTCCTGTCTTAGCTTGTCAATAAGAAATAGATTTTATTTTCCTAACCTGTAGCAGCATTAATCGTAGTGTTGTAGAGGCAGTGCGTCTATGTTCGGTGCCATACAATATGATGCTGTTTATTCTCGCTACAATATTGTCTCTGGTGTTGTCGTACCTGGTACCTGGTACCACTGAGGTCATCACACGTGACCCAACTACCAGAGCAATTCTAGGACTTCCGTGACGGTCGACGTTTATGTATACGAGCATGCGTGCGCGAACCTTTTATCACTCGCAACACGAACAACACCCCTCAAACACGCTCACCTTCACAGGACTTGCTTCACGTGGTTGTTTGTTGTGATTGGCTTCTATCACGTGGTAAATCATTCCATCCTCACGTGCCGTGAAATACGTTTCCACTCCGTAATATAAACAACACCTAGACATGTTTCTTTTCTAAAATACAATTTGCGTTTACGTACATCACAAATACCATACTCCCGAAATATAATGTGATTTAGCAGTATTACCGCGTTACACTTTAACAGGATATTTCATATTTAAGGCATACTAAATGACATCTCAGCTGGGTATTCCGTGCTTTAGGTTACGCCTTAATGTTTAAAGAAGCCTGCGAATGTGCGATACAGATAAACTACTCAGTGAGTGAGAGATTTTGGTCAGCGCTTAACATCGAGGTCTTCAACGCTGTCAAGAACCATTAAGGCACCTCCTTGATGTGTATATTATCTGACTGCTATTTTACAAAGTCACCTTCCAATTAACTTCTCGAGTGCAACATACCGAGGAGGGCCGCCCGTGTATGACTGACACCAATCAGGGAGCGTTCCACGGCCACGTGACAGCGACGCGACGTTTGCTATTTTAAAAATAAAATAATTTTGCTAATCCAGTTCTTATTACAACATTATTTCCAAGCGTTGTTTCCGTTTTCAATTACATTTCCAAAATTTGCACGCTACCTATTACATTCTTTAGTTAGACAGCTTCTCAGCTCAAATTTACTGAAAAGGGAATTATCGACACACAGTAATTTATTTGTATATTTATTTTGCATTTCGAGTCTTCCTGAAAGTCTTTAGGGATTGGTTGGAGAACATTGAGATAGGTAAATAAATGAGGAAGGAATCGGCCAGGGCCTGTATAAAGGAACCATCTCAGCCGTCACCTGAAGTGATATCGGAAAACCCTGAAAAACCGAAATCAGGAAGGCTGGAGCCGGGGTTTGATCCCGGAACCTGCCGAATGCGGCTGCTGTGTTTATCCAGTACAGCACATCGCTTGGTAATGTACGTAGATTGTGTGACATGAATCAAGTATTGACAGTATCCTTCCATCTTGAAGGTTTCCAAGTGGAAGGAAGTTCTTCATTCACATCTCTTGACCCACTGTCCACTCTACAAGAAAATAACAAACGACACACTACAATCATTCAACGTCCAATTTTATCTAATTATTACCTATTAACATTCTTATAGAATTAAATTGGGCTCATAACATCACTTTTCAAAACGTGTGTATAAACATGCCTGTGTTCGTATGTGTCGAGACACAAAAAAAATATTTGTACATTATCATTTGTGAAACGAATTTCGTTGTCTTGGACCATGATTACAACTAATTTTATAATTAGCAGGAGTGAAGGAAGAAATCAAGGGAATCGTTGAACCGATTGTACATCGAATTTATTATTTGGATATTTTATGTTATAAGGGTATACATATAAATATATTTTTTTAATTTTTCTTCTTCTTGTTAGAATAGTGTTTTTTGCAATTTTTGGTGAGATCAAGGACACAACTATGAACTATAATTTCCATGGAATATTTTAATGATTTTAGTTTTATTACAGGCCCTTTCCTTGCATTGCTAATATTCTTAAATAATTTTTTGTGTATTTTAATTTATGTAATACCTTCCATTCAGTATTTTTATACCTTTTCATTCAGAGTTACAGTATTTAATGTTTCATTTTATGAGATTGATATCTATTTGTAGGTTTCAGTGTGCTCAGAGGTAAGAATAGGTAAAATCGGTGGTGTATTTTTTTTCTCTTATGCTTGGAGCACGGCCGTAGAAGAACAGGTCTGGACACTCGCCTGGAAACTTGACCCCCTTGTTGTTTGGCTGTAGTTCACCAAGTTACCGAGAATATTGTGTTTTATTGGCGCTGTAATCCGGGCGGTCGAGCTCAAACTCCGCCCACTTCCCTCCTACAAAGATAAACCATTTATTAAAACGTAGTTTTCATCAATTAATGAAATACTCCCTTCGCTCACAATCCTTAAGCATGGCTCCAGCAATATTTATTTACTTCTTTTACTAGATAAAAGTGGGCGGAGTTTGAGCCCGACCGCCCTGACTGCAGCGCCAATAAAGCAGAACATTCTCGGTAACTTGACGAACTACAGCCAATCAACAAGGAGATCAAGCGAAATACATTAGTAGATAGGCGAGTGTTCAGACCTGGCTTCTACGACCGTGGCTTGGAGCACACTGAGGCGCGGCAAGTTCAAACAGGTTTTTTTAATCATGATTGTTATCGCCTACTAGGCGTGTTATCTTAGACGTCCAGAGAGAAAAGAAGGTTCCTTATGAAAAATAACGACTTTTTGGACGAATTTTGCCGCAGCCAGGCCATTTTTTTGAAGAGGCACAAAATGTATTTAATTTGTTTGCAATGGCTCTTCATCCTAATTACAGGATTGTTTTTTGTAAGGCATATGCTTATAAACTATATCGTGGGTGTTTGGTAGGGTCCTCAAACGCTACATTAGTTTTTTTTTGGTGTAGCATTTCAAGTGCTGAAGAGACTTAGCCACGTCCGACACCATTCGTATAACTCCGTCATAATGACGCCTACACTTCTGATGTACGATAGCCGCCCGAGCCTATTTGCCTGCTAGGCGAGGACGAAGATGCTAATTACCATTAAAGTGATTTTACAGTAAACTATGTTTATTTTTCGTTCTTCTGCCAACATAATTCCTATAATGAAATCTAATTTTTATGAACTACGTACTGTACATATACCAGTGGCATGAGATTAAGTTTTGTTCTTTTGCTTTACCGACTTAAATCAATCAAAGCTAGCCAACCATTTCTGTCATTTATTTTGAACTGCAGAAATTGTATTCCGCGACATGAAACTCTTTTTATTTTTTCCAGTAAGAAATGTCGCACATTAATTTCTGCAAGTATAAGAATTTAGAGCCTTTCCCTTGTCCCACCTATTCTTTTTTTATTTAATTACACGGGATATATTTATGTACGAAATTCTGCCTGTCGTCATTTTATTCACTACATCAGGATAGTTTTGGTAAATAAAATATCCACTCTTTAAAATCTTTAATCAGCACTGTACTCATTTTTCTAACATCTCGTCTGTATGTTTGTGTGTTTAGTATTTGTTTCACAGCCCGAGATCATTCCAAAGAAACTACGGTACGCTTTTCAACGAGTACTATTATTTGCTGTGTCTATGTTATCTTCTCCGCCTAGCTACGAAAAACTTGTGCTGCTTCGCCTTCTGCAGTAATAGTCATTGCATTGATGGAATTTACCCTCCGTAATCCACAACATTATACTTATCTTACTATCCATTTATATCACTTATCTATCCAGTATCATGTAAACATGTAATAAATGGACAGTTTAATTGTACCCACAATTATGTAGACAATAATAATTTTAAAATGTTTTTCATTTGCATCACATCATTTAAAACTGACCAAACAATTTTTGCCAAACATTTCACCAACAACTACCAGTATAGCAAGTAATATAAACTGATACGATTAAAGTTATTCAGAAGATTTTCAAAAATTTAGTCCGGAATAGTTAAATTGGTATGCCGCTTTTTACTAAGCCAATAAATTGTCTGTAATCAGACCTAAAACTATCAACAGCATCTATAACAAAAATATATGTTTGGGTGTATATTTATACACATATGCATACATATATAGTCGTTCGGAAGTGAGCACTAAAAATTTAACCTTCGGAAGAAACTGTCACTAGCCGTTACTGCATATAATTAAACATTACTACTTAAATGGTTGGTAGCGAAATCACGCAATATAGTTCCATCTATTTTTCCATTTAAATAAAACAATACTGAAACAAAATCGACCAAAACCGACGTACTTGTATTTTATATAATTAATTAATGTTTTTTATCGAACTACTTAGATTCCCGTCGATTGCACAGTTTATTTTACATGCGCAAACATAACGTGACGTGTGCAGAGAGGTAGGACGTTTCCCGTCGTTAGTCGTTACGAGCGAAAAGATACAAATTGCCTGAAACTAGAACTTATTATTTGTGGTTTAAATTATGACGGTGACTTAGATATTAAGAGGTTACAAAAGAAGGTCGTGGTTTGTTTGTATCTGTCTATATTAAAGATGTGTGGACAGCTACTTTCACGTTTCCTCTTCCAATAAAAAATCACGTGTGTGACCAGTGCAAGATTCCGCTGAATATAAAGTTTACGTGAGCTATAGCAATATATAACAGTACTATAAATGCAATACATAGATGTTAGACATCATAAGAAACACTGAATACGACGTTCATAGTTAAAAACTAACAAAAAGCCCCAAAACTTACCTTTTTTTAATTCACATTATTTTAAAATGCACGTTAAATAAACACTTATTTCAGGAGGTTAACGTAATAATTATTACATCCATAATAACGTACATCCCTATGGCGTCATCAAAATACAAAAAGAAAAATTTTGTTAACTTTTTTTTATGAAATTATTCTATGACTTATTACATCGTACAGTTTTACCGTCTTAGTTTACTATAAAATAATGAAGCTGACAAAAATGTTCTATACAACCAGACAGATTTCTTTGGCAGCAAACATTGTTTTCCACAACGGGCTGTAAGTTCAGATGGCGACTGGAATATGCAGAGTGATGTTCTTCCAGCGTATTTTATGTATGTTTACTACACATTTTTGGCCAGTCTGTATTTTTGCGGTGTCCCTTTCTTGCTGTTTTTGTACTCTTTCAGATATGTAGAAAGAATTCTGACAATTTCTTTAGTGTTTACATTTCCTCCTCCGGAAAATAAATGAGAAACATTCCTGGGTATGTAGTTCGTTAGTGAATGCCCTCTCTTCACAAATATGCAGGGCACCACGTGGCTAGTAGCTATAATGTAGTAGAGATGAACAACAAGGTCATTAAATACACACCTGGTGGCTCAGAAAGACAGAAACTGGGAGGAATCGCCCATTGCTGGTATGAAGGGACTATATCAGCATTGACTTATAGTGATGGCGGTAAACCTTGGGAAACCAAAATTTGAATGACAGGACCGGGAACAACCGGCCTCTCACGGATGCAAGAAAAATGTTTCTACGTTCCTCGGCATTGTCTATTCTATGAACGAGCATACTTATGTGACAACCATGCTGGCTTTCCTTTTCCTAAACTGATTTCCTTATTATTATAACGTTCATTCGCGCCGCTTTTCTCGCCAATTCTACTGGTGATTGTGGCAATGAATTCGCAACATTGTTCCTAGGGATCTCATCCGCCTTTTTGCCACACTTGATTGTGGACGGTATACGACGTAGTAGTAGGTCGAATTCCAATGGATTTTTGGTCATCCTACCATATCCGTTCAGTGAATTGGGTACCATTATCAGAGATGACACACACGTGTTTACCAACTATTTTCACGAAATCCTTCATCTTGGCTAGTAATGTAGCGGCATTCGCTTTCACAATAGGGTACTATAGGGTACAACTTCGTGTTTTGAAAATACGTCCATTACAACGAAAACGAATTTCACCCCGGCCTTAATTCTTGGTAGGGGTCCAAACAGATCCACGGATGGACACTAGATTTGATGGATGTTCTGGTATTATTGTTTGTACCCCTCACCCCTTGCAAATTTTCTTTGGGATGTTTTGCCTTCTGGCAAAGGTCACAAGCTGCAACTATTTCAGAAGTTGTGTTCTGCATCTTTGGCCAATACAAGTTTCTTCTTATGGCATCGCACACCTTGTGTGTTATCCAATTTTACTATTGAATACCATATATTTCAGCACGGTGGATCGACAACAATAGACAATAGTTAAATTAATCGAAGTTAAAAATAATAAGAGTCTAAGTATTAAATTTGCGTAAAATTTGTTGAGCATTTCTTGGAAGAAATGTATTCAAGTTATATATTTATGTTGTAAAATCATCAAAGTTAGAGTATGTAATTGAGTAAACACAGCGTGAACAACCAACATGAAATTCATGTTACCTTACTGGACACTAAATGCGAACTCATTTTTAATAAATTTAGACGAATTCTTTCTCAGATTTATGTGATCAGAAAAGTTTATAGTCCCACCTTTTTCATTTGAATAATCTAAACACGTATACGTCAAATTAACTAAGTACTATAAGAGAACTGAGTTTGATGGAATTTTAAAGAATTATTCCTAAGTTATGTCAAGTGATTGGAATATTTTAAAATGGCCAACAATTTCCAAAAAATACAGAGTATTAACAAAATTCACCTTTCTGAGTACTACACGTATAACGAGTACGACGTATTTCTGAAAAATATTCCTTAGTATTATCGTGTTATCAACAGCCTCTGTTTTGAAACTACAAACACGGTATGAACAAACACCATAAAAACCACATCAATATGATAAATCTATATGTGTACCAATTTTAATGAAATTCTGAAAAATTATTATTTAATATATTTGGTGTATTAAAAAAAAAGTTCAAATGCCCACAATTTTTAAAATATTGTCACTAAATAATACATATTAATAAAATCCCAGTCATCTTGCTAATAAGTGTATATGCGCCAAGTCTGGTTAGTTCTGGAAAATTATTTCCTCATATATAACCGGGGCTGGGTATCTCTATAGGAATTTCTTGGCCGTCATCTATATTTAATTTTAGTTCCGCGTCCCTGGCGCAGGTCGGTAGTAAAAACCATTGTCCGAAAACTTACGAGGTTACCCTGGGTAACGCAGATTACTTTTCGCAAACGTAATGTTCTCCGTCCGCCATTTTCTCGTGCAATTAGATTGTGTCAATTGTTAGAAGGAGTATTCTCATGTTTGGATTTCATACGTTTTATTCACTATACATTTTTTTTTTACGCTGGTTAGTGTTCTAAGGCAAGTTATGAATATTAGCGACGATAACATACAGGTTCTCATGTGTTTGCTATGTTGTTTGAAGAGTTGAAGAGCTTTGTTCATTTTTGTGTATGTACGAACAAGAAATTAGTAAATTGTGGAAGTCTCAGTTCAGACTGTTTTAGTCCTGTTACGAAATCGCTCAACCTTTATTCCAAACAAAGTTGGGATTAACCAGGTATGTAAATTAAAGTTTAACTTACATTGTATAATATTTGCATTAAGTCTAGTACGTATAACCCAGCTAGACAATCCCCACTTCAGTGGCATGGGAGGCCTACATTACAGTCTACAGTCCTAGAAAGTAAACATAAATGGTAGGCCTGTTTCCTCAGTGAGATTTAGGCATGATTCCTAGGGTCAATTTTGGATTTGTCTTTGCTCTATAACCTACATTTTTATTTGCCCTTTATGTGCTTTTTGTGTATGAAATCAGTCATATGTATTGTATAAAAAACGAAATTATTATCAGACGTTGCAATAAACAACTGTAGCGACTTGGTTGACATTGTTCCTTATCATAAACTATTAAAAGATGATCTTTAAAAAATGAAATGTATGTATTCCATTTTTTATGTAGATTTCAGAACATTTCCAGCTGTAGAGTCACAATTACAAAAATAAAGTTCCGCAAATTAAATTTCTAGGTTTTTGTATATTTACATCTTGAATAACGGAAAAAAATCTTGAACTTACTGCTTGTTTTGCATCAAGTAATACCATAATAATATCAGCTCATGAAATTAAATTTTTTGTCATACCTATCTTAACGTTTTTATTATTTTATATCATTTCTTACAAAATGTTTCAGAGTGAAGTAATGCATGAGGCTGCAATCATTTTCAAGAAACAGTCATTGGTGTCTGTACTGTCAATGACTGTAAAACATCCAGAACAACATTAGAGGCTAGTGGCTTGCATAAATTTTCTTTTCTTCCAAGAATCCCTGCAGATATGTAAGCAATAAGAAGAAGAAGAGTTTTGCCAAAGGCAGACCACATTGCATACCCAAACAGGAATTTGTCAACTAATTTAGGAGATTAAAAAGTACTGTCATTGTTGTGCAACTAATTTAATATTTTGTAACTACCACAGTAAAACACTTAAGAAATTAAAAATAATTCTTAGATTTCTTACATAGTTATTTGTGTCAGAAGAAGCCCACATTCAGCACGTCTCTCTCTCTCTCTCTCACACACACACGCATGAGTTTTCTTGCCTTTCCTTGCTTCTCACCAAAACACACACAATATCATTCCTCCAATTTCATTATGTATAAGAACAAAATGGGAGGACAAGAGTACCTACACCTCAAGCAGGCATTTAGTTAAAATTTTGTAAATGAAATATTTTTCTGTCAATATAAATAAAAAGCTATTTATTAAGTTTTTGGTAATTATTTTACACACTTCTAGGTTAATGTAAAACATTTTATTGATATGCTCAAACGTTTCCTTCAATGCAATACTTCATTTTTTTTTAAGAAAGTCTTATTCATTGCACAAACATTTATTAAAATAGGTTGTAAGTTATTTAAATTTTTATGACTTATTCTACCTAGCATGTGAGTTCCATACTTTTTCTGTAACCCTCATGCCTAAAAAAATTTCAGAGAAATTGCATGCTCTATAAGCAAGATGTAACAACGTTTTGTAATTCACTGCAATTTCAAAATAAGGGTGGCATGATTTACTGGTAATTCATTAAAAGTTTCAAAAGCTCCCCTATCTAAATTTACACCATTTTTTTTTTGCAAAATTAACTGTACGCCCTAAATTGAAATTAGTGCCAATTTATAAAATTATTTTCAATTTAGACGAAAGCTGATGTATTAATAATAATACACACTTAAATGTAATATAAGTTTAATTTACATTCTTCCTTATTGTTGAAATTAAGTTTTTTTTCAAGTGTTCCATTTGTTATAAAAATGCAAATTCAATTAAATATTGTATTTATTAAGTGAAAATATACTATTCCAAAAAAAATTTATTTTACACTGTTGATTGTTGTCTGCTTGAAAATAAATATCACAAAATGTTTAATTTGTAAATCATTTTCAACTTAGATAGCTTTTAAGTTTTTGAATATTAGTTTTCCTTACTATACATTACTTTTTATTTTAAACTTTAAAGAATATCTGCATAAATTCTAAATGTCACCACAAATCAATGCATTTTAATCTGACAAAAATGTAATGCAGTAATATACATAAAAAATGAAAAATAATGTCTCAAGGGTATGTCTGTAGACGGAAACTGTGCTGTACGTCATAAACAAAAACTGGGAGAGTTGATAACTTGGTAAACGTACATATGTTTACAATTGTTTTTACGTATCCTTGTTTTAAATTAAAAGAATGTACAAAAAACCATTGCTTTATGTAATCTGCGTAGCTTTCAGTCATAAAAGAAATTCGACAATACAGAAAATGATTTCGAAGCGTGTTAATTTCAAGACGAATGTTCAGAATTAATTTATGTAATGAATACCCTATTCCACAATAACCTTTTATAGTACACCGTTGCGGGAAAGAACTACCTGTTATTTGACATGTAATTCTTATCATGGATGACTACTTCATTAATTGTATGATTTTTTTTTCAGATAGTGAGAATTAGCATCTTCACCATCAAGAAATAATCAGATGTGAGGAGTTTTCACACACTACCATGTACATTATAATAATAAGTTTTTAACCAGTCACTGGAGTATAATACAAGTGCAAACCGAACAGTGCTAAGGTGTGGGATGTTGATCATGTTCTTTCCAAATAAAGGGATAAAATTGTGTACCAATTTTATTGCCATTTACTCTAAAATTTTCCTTTCCAGAAATGCTTAGTTTTAGCACTAGAAAACTCTTAAAGGTAGAATCATCTATAGGTTATTTTTTTAAAATCAGAATTTTTTTAACTACCACATCACTAACGGTTTACTACTTTCATGCTTGTTTCCGCTATAAGAACAACACAAACTGCAGTAGTGGTTCGTAAAATCTCATGTACCTTTTTAATTGAATGTCTCAAAATATTTATGTTAACAAGTCATTAATAATTTTTATTTTCAACCATCTCTGTTGGCTGGAAATTCTTGTGTAGTTTACGAATGCAAAGAATGGAATATAGCATTTCTCTACTGTAAGTAACGATGCTTGGTTTTAATTACTGTAGCTTTCTTCATATTCTACTAGAGGTATTTCAGTATGTTGAAAAGCTGGGCTGGAAGCTGTAAGATAATACTTGTGTGGCAAAGCAACGTTTGAAACTCAGTCATGTAAATTACATTGTATGGTTGGCGTATCAACACTTTTCAATATAAAGTGAAAAGTATAAACTGATATTATGGATGAGAATTATAGTAAAATCTTGAAAGTAATGGACATATAAATTTATCTGTAATGTCTTTAGTAAGATGATCTGCTAGTATTACAGTGTAAATATAAGTGCTCCAGACTTTCTGTTGTAAATTAAATCAATTGTTAATTGTTTGCACTACGGCAATAATCACTTCTTAATTAGCCACACATTTATGTCTGCTGTACAAACACTTTTTCCCCCTAGAGTTGCAGGCTCATTATACGTGATTAGCATTGTTGAATTATATTTTGTTGGCTCACATAAGTCTGGAAATATAAGTAAGAACTGTGCTTTGCAATTACAGATTTTCTATAATAATCACACCTCCAACAGTAATTAAAACTGAGTTCTGCCCTACAGTAAAAACTAGGCAACAATTATTGTACAGGTATCTGAGGTATATCTTTATTAATACCGTATACCTAAGTTGTTCTTTCTCACCATACACATCTATAACTTACAAAAATGCGTGTTGTTGCATTCAATATCATGAAAGTAATATAAAATCCTGGTAACGTAATTATTTTTTTTAACTTAAGTGTAAAATATATTTCGAACATTATTCCCTATCACGAAGATAATATAAAATCCTTGTAACACAATTATTTTTAACAGAATTTTAAGGTATATTTCGTACATTATGTATTACAGAAGTGTGTAAAATATATTTTGTAGGTAAATTCAATATCATATAAACCATGAAACGTATTTGGTTTAATTTAATTCTAAAATATGTTTAATTTATTTTTATAATATGCGTGTGTGTAAATACACACATATACACTACTTCGATTAGCATTTATTTGGCAGGCTATTTAAATTTAAATTTTGGATTGATATTTTAATGCACTTTTATTCACTAATCAGAAAATAATATAAAATCCTGGGAACACTACACACACAAATATATATATATATATATTTAAATGTTGACATCTGTCGAAGAAAAAATATTCCCGCGATTTTATTCTATTTTCTGGGTAGTGAACAATAGTGCATTCAAATATCTACCCAAGATTTGAATATCCCACCAAATTAATGCTAGTCGAAGTAAGCTGACCGTATGACAAGCACTACTGATACAGAACCAAATATAAAGAGAAAATCCTAGAGGAATTTGTTCAATTGCAACGAAGAAACATGAAAACTTAAGACAAATCTATTAGAATACGAAAATAAATTCCAATTTTTATAACACGCTGACAAAATATACAGAGCTATTTGATAATTCAATACCGAGTTCACACACCTACAGCATAATTTATACAAACGTTCATCCACAACTTGAACGTAATCTTTCACAGTCATTCATAAATAAATTAATAACCATGAATCGTGCTCTGGAAACACCTAGCCTTAAGAGTTTTCAAGTGCGATAAAGTCATAATTTTATATTTTTATGAACTATGGTTAGTTTTGTAGAAGATACTTGTCAATACAACTCCTACGAAACTATTTTATCTCTCATAGTTTTCTCATAATCGGGCGTCAAAGTCAAAATTTGCTTGTTACACTGCCGCACAATCCAACTGATCTACTTAAACAAAATAATTCACTGTGAACTTACGTCCCATGAGCTATGCAATAAAACATTCAAAATCCCACAATGTAATATTTTGATTTTAAAAAAATCGCTAAAGTAAAAAAAAAAGCTGCAAATTCAGCAATATTAAAAGTACAAAAACAGTTCGCGTGATTTTTTTAAATGTATTATTACGTAGCCTATAGTATGTTATTTCACTGTGAACTATTTCATGTACGTAAGTCAATTGGTTTTCACTATTTGCATGGCTATGTAACAAGTAAATTTTGATAATGACACACCGTTATGAGAAAACTACGCCAGCTAAAATTGTTTCGTAAGAGTAAACTGCACTCACAAATAGCGTCTACAAAACTATCACTATTTCATATAAATATGAAATTATGACTTTACGCACTTGAACAGCCTTAACTGCCTGCCGGCCAATGAGCAGGTTGATGTCAAATACAGTTGAATGTCGTACTGTTCGTGGCACAAACATAGTCACCGCATCGTACATTTGGTCAGGCGTAAGACGTGCCAGCAGCACAACTTCGCGTGACGTCAGTCGTCGCTTCGATCCCCAAGGAAACGCCTTTCTTCGAAAACAGCTGCTACACTTCGCAAGGCTCGGCGAACAAACCAAGGTCGGTGACGTCAAATATAACCATGCTGCACAGCAGGCCCGCGGAACATCATCTCCTGTTCCGTCGTCGCTCGACCAGAGTGAAGGAAAGAGGTCCCGACGTCTGGAAAATGTTTCACAAGGCCGACATAGCCTCACGAACCAGTTAATGTTTTCAGCACACCTAACACATCACGC
This sequence comes from Medauroidea extradentata, assembly GCA_003012365.1. NCBI lineage: Eukaryota > Metazoa > Arthropoda > Insecta > Phasmatodea > Phasmatidae > Medauroidea > Medauroidea extradentata. Next base: position 7,724 of record PNEQ01132784.1, on the reverse strand, counting down.
AGCAAGTAAGATTCAGTTACGCCTGCCTACTTTCTTGACAGACACAGAGCAGGAGCGGCCTAATTCTTTGTAACTACGTAAGACAAAATCTAGTTAAGGCGAGAACAACACCAAATTACTCGTGTTTCTCACGCAATTTACTCTATCTCCTGGATAGTTCGCTCCACTCCTAACCTGGCGATACACATATTCGACACACAACAGCCTCACGACCCCCGCAGCTTCCTCTACAACAGCACAACTTGACCCTCTCCGAAAGGCAACTTCAACTTTCAACTGACATCTACACGACTAGCTCCACCTCACCAGTAGTACACATCCACATCTACTTCTGACGTCACTGACCCAGCGATTGTTGTCAGTGGTCGACTTACACCACTCCCGGGCAAGAGTTACAAGACCAATGTTGACGGCTTATCTCTATAACAGCCCCATAATGCAGTCCGTATCATACGATGTTCTGCAACAAAGTTATTTTTGTTTTAAAAAAAACGTTACCCTCACCCCTGCTAAGTACTTAATTTGCCTATCATTGGCTTCAATACGTCAGCGACCAATTTGACCATGTAACAAAAGAGCAGCGTGACAGTCTAATTCTTTTATAACGTTTTTGGACCCAGACCACGGCCATAGAAGAACAGGTCTGGACACTCGCCTGGAAACTTGGACCCCTTTGTTGTTTGGCTGTAGTTCACTAAGTTACCGAGAATGTTGTGCTTCATTGGCGCTGCAGTCAGGGCGATCGGGCTCAAGCTCCGCCCACTTCCCTCCCTCAAAGATAAACCATTTATCAAAACGTATTTTTTATCCATTTATTAAACACTTCCTTCGCTCACAATCCTAAAGCGTGGCTCCAGCAATCTTTGTTTCCTTTATAAAGTAAACACTGGAAAAAAGTGGGAGGAAATTGAGCCCGACCGCCCTGACTGCAGAGCCAATAAAGCAGAACATTCTCGGTAACTTGACGAACTACAGCCAAACAACAAGGAGATCAAGCAAAATGCATTGGTAGATAGGCGAGTGTCCAGACCTGACTTCTACGACCGTGGCCTAGACGTCGTCTTCGATTGACTCAACATATATTCCCTTCGCCGTCAACAACCAGACTCTCTGTTCCTATTACAGTATTACCAACTAGTTAGGAGGTACATTTACTACTTACTTTTCAAAATATTACACTTTTAATAATTTACACACAAAATTATACCACAATAGAAACTTTCCTCATCAAAATATGAGAACATAGTAGATATCATGAAGACGCAGTATATAAATACGCACAACAATTAAGAAGCATGCCACTTACCTAAATAACCACTTTGTACATATAGGAACACAGTTCATATGCAACACAACATTGCCGGCTTGCCGCTCGAAAAAAAAAAAAAAAAAAACAATGTTCCAAATTACAAGACGTCTCGGAAGACGATATCGGAAATAATATCGTACGTTAGTATATATTTGTAAGTGTATGAATACTTAAAATGTTTTAATCTTTATGGTAGGGGTTGAATTATGCAATTTTTTCCGTAGTATAATGGGTTACTATATTGCATTCTACCAAAAAACCAAAATGATACAAAAATAATGTAATTATATGACAATTTGTAACATTGCTTTATTCTATATCAACCATGGTCATATATAACGTTTATTTGACTACGGGTTGAAAAGGAAATGTTTTTTCTTATGGGAGAGTTTGGCACAGGAGAAAATACTCTGCCGCTTGTTTCGCTGCTATCGCTAAGGGACCAGAAAAATACGAGACCGTTGTAAAATACATTTAAATAGACTTGGAAATGACACAAGTAATTTAACTTAACTTTTAAAGTGTACTCAAAACAAATTTGGCATAAGAGCGCAAGAAATCATTGCGCCTTAGAAGATGATGCGCACTTGTTACTGCACACGTATACCTCAACGAGTCGACAGTTCGCATTGCCATAAACTTGCTATCGTTGTAATCAGGATGAATGCTGTTACTGGTCAAAACCAAATATTTAAAGGAAATAAAACGGTATTCTTTTCAGTGCACCTAAGTTGTTGCTAATTTTTGACAATAAAAACCTTATTTTCAACAGTATTTGAAAAATGCGAAGATGCGTCATTTCATGTTTTAATCAATTTTGTCCATTAGGCCGAACATCTAATCTTAGAGTAAATTATTCCATATTTGTAAGTCTGATAGTTTTCCTAAGTTGTATGCGTTCGTAATCATGCATATTTTGACTTTGACATGCCGTTATTTGAATACTATGCTTGTTGAAAACATTTCAATAAGAGGAAAATGCACTCTCAAGTACATAAATTGACAACATTTCGTACTCAAATAAAATTATTAATTTCACACTTGAACTGTTTTAAGGCATCACCACGCTATTTCCTATCTGGAAACTGGCTATGCAAGCCTATTAAGCAATTCTGAAAAGCCCTGTTAACTATTATTTTAAAGTAACTTCATATTTTTTTACCTCTGTTAACATAAACAAGACAATATAGGTAGTACACGTGTTATAGACTATATACGATTTAAATGAGCAAGACTAGTTAATGCTCGACTTAATCTTCAGTTCTCGTTATTAAAAACTGGGTAATTGAAGTACGAGACTACATTTGAAGTTTCCGTTTTAAAAAACAATCACCATACTTTATCAAAACAGTATGCGTGAAAACTTGTAAAACTTACAAGTTTACGATGAATTGTGCATAATCGAATTTTGGATAGAATTTTAATAAATCGCTGCTTTAACATATTCAAGGAATTGAGTAATAAATACTATAAATAATTATTATTTCACATCCCCTTGGATTACAGGGTTTATTTACGCGAATCCATCCCTCAAATCTCTTACAAACACCGAAACATAACAAATAAAATTAATAGAGTGACCCTAATTCGATATCGGCCAAAGGCAAAATTATATCTGGGCCGTCTGAATGGAACAAGCATACGGTAGATGTCAGTTCAAAATCAATCTGCTGACATTCGTGAGTTACTGTGAGGTATGTTAGGTGGTTTTGAAAAGTTGGTTTTCGAAAGTACTCACTGTCATGAACAGCCTATACCAAGACTTTGTGGGCGGGACTTGTAATCTGTCACCGGCTCAGGGCCGAGCTGAAAGGTAAAAAACTTTGGCCTGGGTATGTCATGGCGCGCTGTTATCTGCGAGGAAGGTGCCGTGTTTCCACGCCTATCGCCTGCACGCAAGTGTGGCCGCATTTAACTATCGGCAGTTAAATTGAGACAGGTACTTAGAGAGTGTTCTATCCTCAGTGGTCTATTAGTCTTAGCTCGCGTGCTGCATCGTCCTCAGACTAGAGCCACTACAAGGTCCACGTACAAGGCCGCGCTCAAGGCAAACTGCTCCTTATAGACGTCTTCTAATATAGTTCCTCCTACGATTGAGTGCACTTGTGTGTTCAGCTATGCTGGTATTACTTCTTGTTGTCTGCCGTGTATTGCCATTCATTTAGAGGTAGAGCCACGATTTTATGGCGAAAAGAAGTTAGCATCATGTGGTTTCAGTGGCTTATGTGCACAGCTGCAGCTCTGCTTCATGGTCTGTGATTGGACGGTTTGACTCTCGCTTGTCTTGACTTTCTGCTGGCAAATCACAGACGTATGATGTCACATGCAGTCAAATAAGAGATGTGTCTGAATGAAGACACGCTGCCAACACCAACAAAGCAGAACTGCCGATGTGTACGTAAGGCATTGAAACAAAATGATGCAAAAATATTTTCGAGACAAAATCGTGGCTCTATTTATAGGGTTTTATTTGCTATCTATATGGCTAGGGATAATTCGCGAGTTCAACGACCAACATGCTACAATCCATTATCCTGTGTATACCGAAGCCCTACAATTTGTCCATTACCTGCTACTCATTCAGACAATAAACAATGAACGAATATACGTGGCTTGGGTATACATAGGACATTGGATCCTAGCATGCAGGTCATTGAACTAGCGAATTTTTCCTAGCCCTAGCTACCTACTGTTAGGTGGTCATAAAATGTTTACTAGCCAGTAGATCTTACATCGCCATTGGTACGTTTATCAGGGTTGTCATTGGTCTGTAGCACGTTAGTTAGGAGTGTACAGTTCACAGACTCTATAGTTCCAACTTACAACAACCCACCGGCCACCGCTGCACTGCAAGTATAGTTATAATGATTGTTATTGTGAACAAGCTGGTTTATATGTGGAATGTAAAAATTTTCTGTGAACAAACTATATTTTATATTTATACCTGCAGCATTAGGAAAATCACATAGAAAACCTTACGCTTTACAATAGCTACAAGTTCTTTTTCTTATAAACGTCTCACTCTCAACTTGGACAGCGGACCAATTTTAGATTGCACGTAAAAGAATACGAAAACGTGCAGAGATTAGAAACCTGGAAAAAAGTTAAGGTTGAATCTAGTTCACTCACCAATAGTCTTTAGGCGCATAGCGATTATCTGGCTTTCCTGAACTCGAATTTAAACAGTTATTATTGTGTGTCATATAAATACGTTTTATACTTAAAAACAACAGTAGAATGTATAAGTAGAAAATTATAAAAAAAATTGAACGAAAAAAATCGATTTTTTAAAACAGTCTCCACTCGATTAGGATTATCCTTGGGGTTGAAACTGGAATCTGGAAGTTGCGTTTGGATGCGAAACGTAACTTTAATTATTTCTGCGTTTAGACGCTACACAGAAGAATACGCATTCATTTATAATTTAAACGATTTTACCTGTCCCCTTGCAAAGAACTTCGTGCACCAGCCTAGCAGACACTTAACTTTCCCGCGAAGAAACATCGTAAATGTACTTGAAACAGCAGCTCAGCAAAAGAATGTTACATAGGTGAAGCGACGTGGAGAGCCAGACAAGTGCTGGACATATGAAGCGGGTGGAGAGGGAACAACGCTGGACGTAACAATATGGTCGCTATCTGCTCTACCCTGGGGCAACGCCTCTTCCTGTCTCACCATGCCTCGCCTCGTCGGAAGCGGAACTTGAGCCCACCCCTAGCTGTCACACTAGGGTAGGACAGCCGTGCTATGTTGCCAGGTAGGCCTGAAGTTTCTGAGCAACTGCACCCAGTTACATGACAGCTGCATGTAGATATTTTAAAGAAAAATGTTTCCGATGTGTTTTTCCTAATACTACAGTTATAAAGATAAAATGTAGTTAGAGATGATGGTACATCGTGAAAATATTTTGTGCCGACATACACTTAAAAACACTGTAGTTTCTTGCAAGTTATTTTTCTCATATATCTCGCTTTCAACTCGGACATCGCGCCAATTTTAGATTTCACGTTTAAGGATGCGAATACATGCAGAGATTAGAAATCTGAATTTCGCACAAATATTTATGTCTTATCTTGATTCAAAACTGTGCGTGCACACCTACTTCATGGTCGGTGATAGGATATTTGCAATTCTTCTCTTTTTTGTTCTACCCACTAACGACAGACGTGTTGTGTCGCAGAAATCTTGTTGTGATTGCCACTGTCATACGAGAGACATCTAAGTGCAAAGACACGCTGCCAATAACCGGACACCAGTGCTGCCAACTTGCACGTAAGGCATTGAAACAAGTTGGGACAAACATATTTTCGCTAAAACAACGTGCTACTACAGAGATATATTGCTTGTAATACACTCTTATATTGTAAGTACAGGCACGTCTGTTTAGTTCACGATTGCAACACCTGACGTTACGACTGATTTTTTTGTACACGCTAGATTTTAATCGCTTAAGTGACCCCGAACATCGGTGATTCGCGGGTGGAACCCAATCAGCGACGTAGCGTGGTTGTGTTCTAAGACGTGTGGTATTAGCACCGACTGTACCTAGAGACGATGGTTAATCGCGAAAATGTTTTGTGCCAACATAACATTGAAAACCCTGTAGTTAATGCCAACACATATGATTGATAGAGACCGTAAAAAATTGCGGGTTCACTGACCTGCAAGAATATTTGTAAACAGTGGAAGACAGCAGTTGTTGTTAAAGTGATACAAGTCTGTATTAGTTACAATTTTGTTATTGGCTCAGAGACATCTAGGAAGTGCCAAATAATTGAAATGCCAATTGCGAAAGTTACACAAACATACAGCTGTTGTAATTCTAGCTTGTGCCTAAACATTTTTCAGGTCTCTAATGATTGAGTGATGTACGTCAGACTAAGGTTAATTCTGCTGCAGGTTAGAAAGAAAAGTGTTTTCTTATGGGAGAGCTTGGCACCTGGGAAAATTTCTGCCACTAGTTTCGCTTCGATCGCTAAGAGACCAGATAAATACGAAACCGTAGTAAAATTAAATTAAAATAAACTTGGAAATTATTTTGGTAATTTTATTTAATTTTAAAGTGAAAAGAAACTGTTTTCGCGTTTTAAATTATCAATTTAATGTAATTTAAAATTCAGGAAAGCTCTGTGATTGGTCAGTTTGGTGCACTAGCGATACCTGCGCTCAAGTGGCAGAAATTTTCCCTATGCCAAACTTGTAACATTGATCTTTCTAACCTGTAGTAGAATTAACCTTAGTCTGACACAACGTAGCTTTAGGCACACCAATAACAGGCATCACATATTACATAGCGGGATTCTTATTGGGTCTGGCAAATAGGAAAACTGCTCCACGTACCAGCGAAAGCCGGTAATCTTTTAGTAAGTTGAACGTACGTTGGAACATCTCTGACAATAACGTAGAACACATGGCAGTTATGTTGCAGGGATATGCCTCCCGCACGCTACTGCCTGTAACTTGCCTCTACTAGTCTAAATCTTCCACAGGCAGATCAGTGTTGTGATATAGTCAAGTCATTACTTAGCACAGCACTAAACACTATGCCACTGAACACAAATAGTGTAAGAACTGCGATCATCCAGTGTACGAGAGTTAAATTTTTTGGAAGTAGAACCAATCATGAAGTATTTTTGCATAAAACCCTGTGTAAGGATGGGACTTTTCCATGAAAAGATGTTTGCTTCATCTTGTTTCAATGCCTTACGTGGACATCTGCAGTTCTGCTCCGATGAATGGTCAGTTGTACATGTGACCAGGTAGCGTGCGAGTCACTGAGTGTTATCATGCAGGTCTGCTATTGGTTCGCAGCACTCAAGAATTAGTGTCAGTAACATTGATCCAATCACAAAAAAAAAAAAAAAAAAACTATAACAGACTCGAAATCTAACTTCTGAAATGAATTCGCGAAATAACTGGACGTCTACTTATTAGAAAACATTATATCGCCTTTTGCATATTATTCCTTTACTGATTTCATAAGTTCATTCCAGTATGAGTTTATTAAATGTCATGTTACACATACAATTAATTTCGTGTTACTAGAGGCCTTGATTGCCTGAGCTTAGCTTGGTCGCTTATCTCGTATAACTGGGACTTCTAATACATATTTCGTGTTACTAGAGGCCTTGATTGCCTGAGCTTGGCTTGGCCGCTTATCTCGTATAACTGGGACATCTAATACATATTTCGTGTTACTAGAGACCTTGATTGCCTGAGCTTGGCTTGGCCGCTTATCTCGTATAACTGGGACTTCTAACATATATTTCGTGTTACTAGAGGCCTTGATTGCCTGAGCTTGGCTTGGCCGCTTATCTCGTATAACTGGGACTTCTAAAATATATTTCGTGTTACTAGAGGCCATGATTGACTGAGCTTGGCTTGGTCGCTTATCTCGTATAACTGGGACTTCTAA
>PNEQ01132783.1:23756-38750 GCA_003012365.1 Medauroidea extradentata | reverse complement strand
CGTTAATTCAGCTTGAAATTGCAGACATTAAATTTTTTTTTTTTTTTTTTTTTGCAAACCCTCAAATATAATAATTGGAAGTATTCCTTTGTAATTGTATACGTATACAATAAAAACTGTACATCAATATTTGTATACGCCATATTGTTGTAACCTGCATATCGGAATCGAACGTTAAAGTAAAATAAAAATACATAATTCCAAAATGGCGGCGAATTTCCGCCTTATCTCTTCGCTTTATAGGCCTACTATCAGAGTTGCCAACAATTAAGAAATAATTACTATCTTGTCGTAAGTTGTGTATCTGTCCCGAATACTCTTTGCGAACGTTTAGTGTACACCGGCAAGGTTAATTCTACTATAGGTTAGAAAGATCAATGTTAAAAGTTTGGCACAGGGAAAATTTATGCCGCTTGAGCACTAGTGTCGGTACTGGGTGTAAACTGACCAATCACAGAGCTTTCCTGATTTTAAATTACATAAAGTTTATAATTTCAAAAGCGAAATTGGTTTATATTCCCTATAAAATTAAGTTAAATTAATTCTGTCCTTTCCAAGCCTATTTAAATGTAATTTTACTACAGTTTCGTATTTTTCTGGTCCCTTAGCGAATAGCAGCGAAACTAGTGGCAATAATTTTCCCTATGCCAATCTCTCCCATAAGAAAACACGTTTTCTTTCTAACCTGTAGTAGAATTAATCTTATCACTAGATATATCTGTAATTTATTGAATTCGTGGTCAGCCATTAAATCTGAAGGAGCGCATGGAAGAAATGGAAGGAGTGAGGAATATAACGGGGGCGCTTGGAAATATGGGAGGAAGGCAACACGTTTCACATGCAAGCAGAATTGTACGAATACAGCACGCGGGACGGTCTTTGCATGTATCGTGACCCCATTTAACGTTGGGATACGTGCGTGTCCCGCGGCAATACAGAACTCCGACCAATTATGTTGATGGTAGTGGATGTATGAAGTCGACATTATGGGTCGTTTCTCGTGGCCAGAACATACTGATATGCAACTCGCATGCATTATAGATCATCAGAGAAACGCTACCATAGAGTGCTTGCTTTGAAACAGTTTAGCTAAAGGAGTTTCCACAACGGTTAGCTTAATTTGGTAAATGTATGCATACTGTCTGTCCTTGAACCGACTTAAATTTTATTTGGAGTGCGATAAAGGATGTTACCTGCGCTTTTTGTGATGTAATAGATAGAGACAGGAAAAATTTGCGGGTTCAATGACCTGTAGGCTAGCCTCCAAGAATATCTGCGTACTGCATCTGACGGCAGTTGTTTATAAGCAGCTCGCTGACACAGTCAAATGGGCCTGTGTTCAGTTACAGTTTTATTATTTGGCTCAGCTTCTTCCAGGGAGTGCCGAGTAAGTCAACGGCCAATTGTGAACGTGATACACACGTATAGTTGCTAGAATTCAAGCGTGCGTCTAAAGGAAAACGCGAATTTTTCAGGTCTCTAGTAATAGACCATTATGAGTAGAGCCGCGATTTTGTCGCGAAAAGATTTTTGCTCCACTTTGTTTCAGTGTCTCTCGTGCACATCGGCAGGTCTGCTTCACGGTTATTGGCAGCGTGGATTTGTTCAGACACATCTCTCATTTGACTGCACCAATCATTATAAGATTATTGTGACTCCATACGTCTGTGATTTGCCACGGCAAGTGAGAGTAAAATCATCCAATCACAGACGATGTAGCAGATCTGCAGATTTGCACATGACGCATTGGAACCAAATGTTGCAAAAATCTTTTCGCCATAAAATCGTGGCTCTAATTATTAGATAAGATGGTATACAGCAAAAATGTTTTGTGCCAACATACCCTTGAAGACACTGTAGTTCTTGCTACATATATCATTCGGTGATATACTTCCGACACAACGTAGCTGTCTGCAGACCAATAACAGGCATAAAATTTTACAATAGCGGGATTATTATTGGCTCAGTCAAATAGGGTAACAGCCCCAAGCACAAGCTGAAGCCAGTAATCTTATGGTAAGCTGAACGTGTGTTGAAATCCAGCAAAAAACAGTCAAGTTTTCCCGCGATAAACCGTCATGGAAAGACAGACGTTAACAGCGAATTAACACTTGACTGAGCTGTGCTGTAGTCTGACTCTATGACAGTATGTATATTGTAGTTAGTGAGTAGAAGGTTCAGTAGCTATATTATTTGATATTTTATTTGTTTTTCTTCCCGTAATTTTTTTTTCGCAGTTATTTACCATTGCATTGGTTACAATGTACTTTCTACTAGCCATTTTCTTATTAATTATATATCGTTACTCACCATGCAAATTCTATAGATTAGCATTGCAAAATTTGTCCCGTATGCATCGATCATTCCCTGAGAGAACTGTGATATTAAATGTCATGCCATCTTCTGCATCTGTTAGTTATTTTTTAAATTTAAGGTTGTACGTAATTCAATTTGAAGTGTTCACGTAGAAGTATGAAGCTAGTCGGCCGAGTACGAAGTGTTTTTGTCGAGTCTCATTGTTATTGCCCCCAACTTGCAGTAAACATTACATAATAACGGTATATCACAGACTGGCCGTCCAGCAGATGATCACACATACGACAACCGATAGTTGAGTTGTCCATAAGGAGGCTATTAAAATTAGATATGGTAATAGAACTGACATTAGTTAGGCTTGATTAAGAAAAAAATCACTTAAAGTGATTTTTTTTCTGAAAAACAATTTGTTTCACGGGATATAATTTTTTTTTTTTCAAAATTATAAAATAATTGTTACTGTCACAAAAGCTTTCAATTCTATCATGACCCCTCCCCTTAATCGAAACCAGCGCTACAAGATGCAGAAATTGTCCATTGCCAAACTAACAGCACTGAAATTACATCCTTAACAATACCAACTGGGATACAGCTGTGATACCAACCGCCGAACTTCAGCGGTTCCAAAGTGGATTGCAGTTTGTTTAGTTTTAGCTGAGTATTTTGAAAGACCTATCATTCCTCAGCTACACTTTTAAACTGACGTCTGATTGAAAACAAAGAATACTAAACTACTCATACAAGTTCAAGTTAAATACACCACTTTCGCGATCGAACTTATTCGAAAAGAACTCGTTTCGGTTGTCGCCCATTTAAAATATGTCTGTTGAAAACATTTTGCGTCAATTAGGTAACTGTTTCTATACTAAATTCGGAACGAGTATAGGAGGAGCTATAAGAATTTATTGGTTTGTGGACATACGCCATTGCTCATGTTTTGCTGATCAAACATGTGTTGAATTACAAAGTACGAAAATGAACAAGAAAAAAACAAATATAAAACGCACACAAAAAATAGAACAAAAGCAATCCCAGAGGAGTTGTCATTTTTTTTTTTTTTTTTTCAAAATAGTTGTAACATTAGACAACAAAGAATTCTAGAGATAGAATTCAGTCGAATATCAACACAACACCTAGACATAAAAGACAGACACAAATATAGAACCAGATTCCCAATTTGAAAAAAGATGGAAATAGACAAAAAACAGTGAACAGTTGGCAACAAACTCAAGACAATAGACAACACAACACAAGTTGAAACCAAAGAAAGGAGCTTATTCATGCGAACTTCCCACCAAAATATCTAGGTTCGATTCCTGGCGGGATCGGTCCCCGGATTTTTGCATCGGGAATCGTGCCAAACGATGCCACTGGTCGGTGGGTTTTCTCAGGGATCTTCCGGTACTCCCGTCCCTTCATTCTGACCTTGCTTCGTACATCATGTCACCCCTCACCAGCGCTAAAGACATAGTTGTTAACTAATGACAAAATCTCTTCACACCACAGTTTCATGCGAAGGTTTATTTGAGAAGCATAAACATCTTCAGAACTAATTGGTGTTGTTGGTGAAATTGTCTGGAGGTGGGGGGAATGATTCTTAATAATTCGTTGACGTCATTCCAGAGTTATCAGAGGACATAATTTCACTGCGCAAAATGAAATAATTCCATCACATTCCTTCAACACTCGTTCTCAAATCCTGTCACATTTAAAAGGAAAAAAAGCCTTTCATCAAATTCGTCAGTTTTCTCTCTTAAAATTGCACTATTTTAATTTTTTTTTTTTTGTGTTAGTATGGGCATTTGTGTAGTTTAGATTAAGGCGATGGGACACTAGATGCGAGTGTCAGTGTAGATCTTATCGCTACATCGCTTCTGAGGCCGTTTCCGAATAGTGTCTTGAAGTATCCTTCGCGACCTCGCTTCCTTGAAAAGTGCATCATGAATTATGCGGCTATTTTTATTCGTGTCCGAATTCTACAGACGATCCATGATGCACCCTTCCACTCGTCCTTGGTTCAAAGATGCGTAACATTCGCATCCTTGCGCCCTTGCCGCAGTCGTTCGTTTGAACTGAGAGTTCGGACGGTACGTTTAACATAAATGCACCTTATACAGATGTCGCATGAACATTGTTGCAGAGTATTAAGGGGAAGTATTTTTAAGAATTGCCTACTACTATTCGCCGTTCACGATAAAGTAAGCCCTGTTTATTTTTTTTTTTTTCCAGCCGTATTGCAGCTATCTTTACAATTTTAAGTACGAAAAATTCCATGTAACTAAACATAAGTGTAAAAGTTTCAACACACTCAAAAGTTAACACCTATTGATCCAATAAAACATATTTTTACTTAATTACAAGTTCTGCTGACTGCTCAGTTTATTGTGAACAGCCTATAAACGGGTGTTCGATGTCTTTATTAAGAGAAGAAAAAACATTAAAAATTTTGCTTCTCAATTTTTCTTTCCTAGCTATCGTGCTTAGAAACGTGATTTCGGGACATCTCAAAATGGCTAAAAGCGGCTTTTTCAGACTAATTTGCGGAAATGAAATAGTAGGGTCACCGCTTTAAGTCCCACATGAGAACGTCAACGTCCGAAATACTGGCCGCCGTTATTGCGCCCAGTGCATAAAGGCGATATGGTTGTTGACGCACGAGCCAAACTAGCTCTTAAGGGCGTTAAATTGTGGGGAAATGTCATAATTTTAAATTTGTATAAAACAGGGTTAGTTTTGTAGACACTACTTGAGAGTACAATTTCCTCTCACGAAACAAATTTAGCTCAGCCAGTTTTTCCATAATGTTAGTTCAAAGTCAAAATTTGCATATTTCTACTTCATGCAAAACTTGAAAACCAGTACACATAATGAAATGGAAAAAAATCTCATCAAAAATACACGCCACGGTCCACGGCTTGAAGAATATAGAAACACTTTGCAAAAGTTTTGAACTTAAAAAATTTTTCAGAAATTTGCTAATTTTTTCTTACTTTAAATTTTTTTTTTCAAATACAAAACATTTATGTAAATGGGCTCTACATGCTTCAAGCCGTGGACCATAGCATGTAGTTTTGATGTGATTTTTTTCATTTCATTATGTTGGCTGGTTTTCAAGTTTTGCATGAAGTAAAAATATGCAAACTTTGACTTTGAACTGACATAATGGAAAAACTGGCTGAGTTTTTTTTTTTTTTTTTTTTTTTTTTAAAGAGGAACATGTACTCTCAAATAATGTCTACGAATCTAACCCTATTTTATACAAATATAAAATTATGATATTTCCCCACTTGAACGCCCTTAACGCCTGCCAGTTTCCGTTACCTCAGACACGGCATCTATCGCCTGCTGTATAGGGCTCTTATTCCTACGAATTCGGAAAACAGCCTGTCTCCAGCGCGTTGGCAGTTCGTAGGTAATAGACGCCCGCCCCTCTTTCTCCCGCTAAAGAAAGATGCGAGTATGCCGTAAGGGCAGCAGACTCACGATTCAGAAGTGGGGAAAATAAAGGAATACTAGTCTCGTTAGTCAATAATTCAGCTGGAGCGCCCCACGGCGGCGCCGAGATGGTATCGACCGTCTGTGCGGGCAGCCCGGGCCTGGTCCCCCCTCCCCCTCTTTCATTGCTACCATCCCCTCATCTGATCCCCTCCTCACCCCGCCCTATCTTGCCCACCCAACCACCCCTCTTGATCACGAAGACCCCACGACCCTCTCATGCTCTAGAGAGCAACCCCTTCCCCTACTCCCCTTATGACATGCGCGGTCATCGAAGGTTGAGCACTTTCAAAAGACCTGCTTAATTTCTCCCTCCCACTTCCTCCTCAACTTTTCAGTCGGCTGTGTATCCTTTCCCCTGCGCGTGAAAATTAACACTGTCGTATACCACACAGCTATACCCGTGTTGGAATTCGCCAGAACCGCACACACGTTAGAAACGCACTGTCGTTGCATAGAATAAAGAAACAAAACCACAAAATATAGACATGTCACATGTTAGTAAAACACAGGTCGTGTTCGATTTGGTCGTCTAAAGGCGCTTACCACGCTTCAAGGCCTTGAAAAGTGCATCGCGGAAGTGACGTCACACGTGCCGATGTTCGAATTTACAGCAAGGGGGCTCACATGCACCCTAGAATGTCCTCTTCAGCCAAGGGCAAGACCCACTTACCCATCTCGAGCCCTAGATTCGAATTCACAAAATGTAACCTGCTTCATGAAGGACAAAAGGGCAAGTGGTCAAGGACACGTTGCATTGAATTCAAATACGGCCACAATTTAGAGCAATTATTTGTTACACTGAAAAAAATACTTATTAGTCACTGCAAAATATTTTGTTAAAATGAACCTTACCAAATTATTTTGTTGTGGTTACAAAATTTTTTTGTAGTCACTGCAAAACTTTATTGGGGACAGCAAAATTTTTTGTGGTCACTACAAAAAAAAATTTGGTAAGGTCCATTTTAACAAAATTTTTTGCTGTGACTAATAAGTATTTTTTTCAGTGTAGAAACAAGAATTAAGGGCTTGTTCCCGATTTTTTTTCAGACTGGTGCCAATAACTCAAATATTTTTTAACCAAAAGTTTTGAAAACATTTGAGTCAATGTGCAATCACACGATGCACAATACTGTGGACGCGTTTTTTAAAATAATGTACCATTCGCCAGCAAAAAATAATTTCCTTCATTGTTGCTTATTTTCACGACGAAAAACGTGGTACTTTGGGTAATGAAATCTAAAAAACCATTCAGTATAATTCTACAAAAATTTTCAGCTACAAATTATTACATATAAGTGTCAAAACTGTGCAGCGAAATTTTGATATGAGTATTAGGTAGCAATAAAAAACAATTTCGAAATCACTGCAAAACTCCGTAACAAGGCCTTAATTAAAGAATAAAAATTATTTGAATTTTAAAAAAATGCTGAAACTAAAAATAAAAATTTTAAAACTTCAATAATTTTTTAAAAAATACAAATAATTTTTATTCTTTAATTTTATGAGCATGTCATTGTAGCCTGCAATGGCTTTATCCACTGTGATTTTTTGGAGTTTGGTATATCAGTTGGTTTTAGTGTAGTCGTTAAAACGGAAACATGCAAAAATATGACTTTGACAAGCCATTACGCGAAAACTATGAGAGATAAAAAAATTTCATAAGAGCCAAATTTAGTCACATGTTGTGTCTAAAATAAGAAAATAAATATCTGGTACAAATAAAAAATAAAATTATGATGATGAATATTGCGGTGTATCGCGCCCTTAAGGAAACATCTTACGCAAGAAACACAGATGTGAGAACGTGCACACTATAGAAACACGAAAGTGAAAACAAACACACAACTTACTGTAGACATATTTTGTAACCACGCACATCAGAAACGTCACACAATAGAAATTCGCATCTTAGAACTATTAAACATTAGATCACATACGTTAGAACAAACGTACGACAGAAACACACAACTTAGAACCGCGTATGTTAGAGACATCGCACAACAGACATTCACATGTTTGGACCAATAAACAGTCGAACAGGAAATGATACACTAATGTACAACTTATTACATTACTACACAATCACAGACTGTCTTATTTTTGGAGCAGTGATGCCAGATGGAAAAAAAGGACATTTTTCCTATCTGCCATCAGTGCTCTAAAAATAAGACAGTCCGTGACTATGTAATAAAGTAAAAAGGTGTACAAAAGTGTAATAATCTAAGTATTGTCGAGCCTTGATTTTCTATAATAAGCGAGGGGACAAAGTTATGTCGAAAACTATGACAATCCACTGCTTTGGCGCACCATCCCCCTTACGGGAGAGTGTTTGACAATTTTGTTGTATTTTCAGCTTTAGAGCCGTAACATTTATTCTAAATGTAGTATCAAAACTTTCTCCTTGACAAAGCATAGGATATGTAGGATATATTCTTGGTAAACTGCTTGACATGAATAAAAATGGAAGATTTCATTAGTTTGACATGCAGAATCATTGCAAGATAATTCTAGAAAGTTAACCTGTAATTCCCAAGCAATGATTTTGCATAACAAATTAATGAAAGATTAATTAATTATTTATGTAAAGCAGTTTACCAAAATATATATCCTATGCTTTGTGGAAGAGAAAATTTTGATAATACAATTTGGATAAATGTTATAAAACTGAAAACACACTAAATTGTTCTAATACTTCCTCTTAATATGGCTCGAAATTCTGTGCATCTTTCTGCCGGCCAATCTTCTCCCTTAATGTTTTCCTTTTGGAAGAAATCTCTCTCGCCAATTTTTTTTCTAACAAGTTGGTTATTCTTATTGGAAGCTTGGACTCTTCCGAGTCCACATATTCTGCACAAGTAG
Organism: Medauroidea extradentata; assembly: GCA_003012365.1. Taxonomy (NCBI): domain Eukaryota; kingdom Metazoa; phylum Arthropoda; class Insecta; order Phasmatodea; family Phasmatidae; genus Medauroidea; species Medauroidea extradentata. The sequence continues at coordinate 30,077 of PNEQ01132783.1, read as the reverse complement.
TTATGTTACGTTATTGTAAATTCAACCAGCGAAAAATGCATTTGGCGACTAGGTACAATAAGGACAGAATTGAAAATACGTATGCTGTGACCGGAAAAATTGTAAGGTCGCTGTTCTGTATGTCAGCTTTCAGGAATATATTAATACTCAAGCTGTCAACAGCTGCTCATTGGCTGATCGTTGATCGATATAATTAGGCCTGCAATTGTTAGTTGTTTCATTATCGTTGACCGAGTACCCTCCAAGAGGTGTCAAATATGTCACATGAAGTGAAGAGATTTTATCAGCACTTAACATCTACGTCTTAAGGTCACGAGTTCCTATTTATGATTTTTTTCTAGTAAGCTTTATTTTTAAACCCTGAAAGGGAGCAGATGTAGCAATACTGATTCAAAGAAATGTTGTAAATTGTCTGTACTATGTGGTCTAATTTTAAAAAAAAAAAACTTGAGGTTTTATCATTTTGGTTACGTATTGACTTTAAGATAATTTAATTAAGCCGATAATAGGCCAAAATCATATAATTACGTTTTGGAAAAGTTTGAATACATAGACGAAACCATTGTCAACATTTCTATGTAACGGTTTTGCGATTTATGCTCTCTTTCAGGATTTAAAAATTTATCTCGCAAAAACAGGTGAGTATGGAGCAGTGCCGAAATGAAGAGGCGGGAGGAACTGGACGTGCCGGAGAAAACCCTCCGATCAGCGACACCGACCGGCACGATTCCCACTTACAAAAATCCGGGGACCGACCCCGCGGGGAACCGAAGCCGGATCGCCTTGACGGGAGGCGAGTGCTCTAGCCACTGAAATAAATCAAGTCACCACTCCACTAATGAAGATACCTGGACCTTCCTCTATTTCCAGTAGCCATTAATTTTTAATGCACTTAACTACTGAGTGGTTACACTCCTTTTCTGTCAAGAGAGTTTTTACGGGGTCTTTGCCGGGTTTCTCTCTCTCTCTTCTTAGCTATAGGCAGAGCCAGTAGATTTTTGGTTAAAATAATTATACAACATGTTGTTTCAATGCCTTACGTGCACATCTTCAGCTCTGCTTCATGGCTGGTGATTGGCTGTTTCTGACTCTCAGTGTACGCCTCCAATAAACATGAAGTAGAGCTGCAGATGTGAACGTGATGCATTGAAACAACAGTTGCATGATTCTCATCACCGAAAATTCACAGGTTCTAGTTATAGGTTTAGCTATAACTAGGGAACTCATGATTTTCGTGAAAATGTTTCTGCGTCAACTTGTTTCAATGGCTTAGTTCCACCTTTGCAGTTTTACTTCTTTGCTATTGGCAGAGTGCCTTTGTGTAAAGCTGTTTCCCATTTGTCCCTTCCAGTCACAATAAGATTAATGCGAACAACACACGTCCGTGATTTGCAGTGAAATGTTAAGACACGTGAGTATTAAATTGACCATGAAGCAGAGTCGCAGATGTGCACACGAGGTGTTGAAGCAAACACGAAAACACCAAAAACAGTGGTCTGTAATTACAATTGCGGCCATGACTACCCATTCCCTCTCTGCCGCGATACATGCCCCCTTGCAGGTGCTGCAAAATACGGTGGCAGGAAAGATTGTTGTAATGATCCACTATTTCTAGGTATAAATACGACTAGGACCTGCGTGCTAGAATCCATTGTTCTATGGGGGTGGTGTTGGCAATATGGTCAGACCATTCGCTTGCCACCAAGGCGATCCGCGTTCAATTCCCAGCGGGGTCGGTTTCCGTATTTTCGCATGTGGGAATCGTGCCGGACGATGCCGTTAGTCGGTGGATTTTCTCGGGGATCTCCCGTTTCCCCCGCCCTTTCATTCCGACGCTGCTCCATTCTCACATCATGTCACCCCCCCCCCCACCTGCATTAAAGACTTCGATGTTGAGCGCTGACTCCAATGTCCTATGCGTACTCAAGCCCCGTCTATTCGTTCATTGTCTGCTGTCAGAATGAGTAGCAGGTAATGGACAAATGGTAGGGCTTCGGTAAACACAGGATAATGGATTCTGGAATGTTGGTCGTTGAACTCGCGAAATATTCGTAGCCCTGGATATAGACAAAAATATTTTTCGTTTATTTGTACCCGTTAGTAATAAAATTGAAAATTTGAGTTCAAATGAGTTTTCCGGACCTTCATATCGAGCGTGGAGCAATGGTACAATACTCGCCTCGAGTTCGGGAGGATTCGGGTTCGATCCCTGGCACCGGCCATTCTGATTTCGGTTTTACATGGTTTCCCGAAATAGCTCCAAGCCCCGGTCGTAGAAGAACAGGTCCGGACACTCTCCTGTCTAACAATGTATTTTGCTTGACCCCCTTGTTGTTTGGCTGTAGTTCGTCAAGTTACCGAGAATGTTCTGCATATTTGGCGCTGCAGGACAAGGAGGTCGGGCTCAAACTCAGCCCACTTTTTTCCGTCGTTAACATCGTAAAGAAAATTAAGATTGCTGGAGCCATATTTTAAAACTGTGAGCGAAGGAAGTATTTCATAAATTGATAAAACATTTGTTTTGATAAATTGTTTTTATCTCAGTGGGAGCGAAGTGGGCGGAGTTTGAGTTCGACCGCCCGGATTGCAGCGCCAAAAATGTATAGCATTATCGGTATAGGCCGTTCGGAGTAAAGTGAACACTAAAAATTTAACCTTTGAAAAATACCACTAGCCGTTACTGCATATAATTTAACATTAACTGTAGTTGCCTTACTGCTTGTATGGTTGGCAACGAAATAACACAATATAGTTCCGTGTTTATTCGTATTTAAATACAACAATGCTAAAACAAATTCAACCGACTGCGATATAATTGTATTTTATATTATTAATTACCTTATTTTTTTATCAAACTATACAGGTACCTATCGACTGTACAATTTATCTTACACGCGCAAACATAAAGTGATGTGTCCAGGAAGCTAGACTTTTCCCGTTGTTAGCTGTTACACGCGGAAAGATACGAATTGGCTGGAAATAGATCTTTAGCAGGGCTTTTTCGAGTGCTCACTTTATTCCGAACCACCTATAACTTGGTGAACTGCAGCCAAACAACAAGGGGTCAAGTTTCCAGACGAGTGTCCAGGGGCCTATTTCATAAAACTACTAGTATACAAGCTACATGTTACAAGTCTCATTTACAAGTGTTTCTGAAAGAAAAACTTTCTACTTGTAAAATGAAATTTCTTGTTACAAGTAATTTGTAATTTTTCTGTCTTGATTTACTATATTTTGTGTTCTATGTCTGTGATATTTATTTGTTCCAGCTTGGCTTTGTTATGAGAAATACTTGAGACTATTTTCATAATTCTGTAACAAAATGATAGACCTAGTTAATTTTCCAAAATGTTCGCAGAAAAAGTCTGTAAATTGTGTAATATTATTTCTGGCACAGTCACCCGATAATTCAGCACCGTTTATAATGTTCTAAATTCTAAAATCCAACATATGCCTCTAAATATTTCTCAAGATCTAATAAAAACTAAGTTGTGTGTATAAAGCAGTAACTCGCGATATGCATGGGCGTCACGACGGGAGGGGGGGCAAGGGGGGCAGTTGCCCCTCCCCTGGAACTTGGAGACCCCTACAAAAAAAAGGTCACTAATTGTGTCAGGCACTGTGAAAAGGTCTTAATTTGCGTCAAATGCTGCAAAACAATGGTCTGTGCTTACAGTAGATTAGTTTTATAATATCTAAACTTAAATTTCTAAATTTTTGCCCCCCCCCCTTGAAATAATTCCTGGTGACGCCCATGGCGATATGTGACTATAAGTGATTGATTGCTTCATGTTACTATCATTATTGTGCTAGTGATAAAAAGCTAAGCTGTTAAATCACTCACTTCAGAGGGTGCTTGGATATATTACAACATGTAGGTTAGGAACTGAAGAAAATGAACTAATTTATTTTCAAATGTCGTTTATACACAATATGAAGAGTTGGTATAGTATTCTTATTATTGCACAAGGTATTCAAAACGAAAGCATATTTGTACGAGATACGAAAATGCAGTAAATATTTATTTATTTAGCTGTTGTTCTCTCTTAACCTGAAATTATAAGTGCTATCTTCTATATCAATTTCAGTAAATAGAATAAGTTTCATATAACATTAATGGTTTTAAAAAGAACTGAAAACATATTTTAATATAAATACAACTTTATCTAATCAAACTTGTAAATATTTTTACCTAGGCCGCAAGACTTGTAAAAAATATTACCATATTTACAAGTGTTTGTTCGTACAAGTATTTTTGAGAAACACAGTCACCACTAGACCTGTAAAAAAGACTTGTGACTTGTACAACTGCACTTGTAGCAACCAGTTTCGACTTGTAGCTTTATGAAACAGAAAATTCCAATTTTTTACAAGTTACAAGAGAATTCGCTTGTGACTTGTAGACTTGTAGTTTATGAAACATGCCCCAGATCTGTTCTACGGCCATGCTCCAGGTGAATGCTGGGGTGGTTCTTTAAACAGACCCTGGCCGACTCCTTCCCTCTTTCCCTCCGCGTAGCTCTACCAAGTTCTTGTGCTATTCGAGGACACTTAAGGTCAAAGGTCATTATCTTCCATTTACTTCAAACAATTGCAAATAACTTAAATATTTTTTTAACCCAATGTTTTGAAAAAAACATTTGAGACTATTTACAGTCATACGATACACAAGTTTGGGAGAGCGTTTTTCGAAAAAAAAAAAAAAAATAATAATAAAAAAAAATTAAAAAAATTAAAAAAAAAAAACGTTTGCTAGCAAAAAATTACTCTACTTTATTTTGGCTTATTTTGACAACAAAGTATGTGATAATTCAGGGGCAAAAATTTAAAAATCCGTTTGGTGTATTGTAACAGAAAAATTAATATACAAACGATGCTACATAAGTGTTAAAACTGTAAGATGAATTTTTGATATATGTATTAATTCACGCTAGCGAAAAGAACTCACACTTCAAAAGACTGTGGAATGGTATTTTCAAAACATTACATTTATTACAGAGATAATTTCGGAGTCCCTCAAAATAACTAAAAAAATGTTTTTCTAATCTATTAAAACTAAATAACTACTCGCGGGACTTGTGAGAAGCTATGGTACGAAAGTGTATTGGACTTTGTTTAAAACTTTCCGCCAGTAAAAGATGGGGTCACCTCGGAAAGTGTCAGTCAGGCGAGTTTTCTACAATACCACTGCGCGCCGTTTCAGTGTGTTACGCTAGAGGCGATACCGCACCAGATGAGCCGGTCAACTTCGCCCTTGGCGCCGTGGCTCACTCACTCACAGAAACACACGACCACCAGGCTGGCGCCTTAAAGCGTCCAAATAAATAAATATATTTGGCTGCTAAAAGAGTACACAAACACACGCTTATCTAAGGGGAACACAACGCTGGGAAATAGAATCGTCCCATGTAGGGAAATACGTATACGGCGTCATTGTTGGAAAACATTTTACCTTCCTTCAGATATTGATAGTGTACAAAGATGCATTAATTACGTCTGATAACTCCCACGAACGTAGTGAGCCTACAGACCTTCTTGCTAACGACGAAGCAATAACGGAAGACCTTTATTTATGATTATTTCAGGTTGCTTGCGTTTGCCGCCGAGGAGTAGCGAGCCGTCAATTATTAAAGTCCGGGGGTTCTATTTTCGGTCCAGAAGTGCAGGGTAGCCAAGGAAAGGTCGCGTGCAGTTCGTACCAGACAGCACGGCGGGCGGTGGGGTCCAGGAAGAAGTGTTGCTGGAGTGGGAAGCGACATGGCCGCACTTGCAGTTTGGACTTTGCACGGTCTTGGAGCAAGTACGGAGACCGCGGCGGTGTATACATTCGTCTCCCACAACAGTGATCATGGCTAGAGACACGGAAATTTCGAGGGTTCAACGACCAGCTGGCTGGACTAGAGATTAGAGAAACATATAGATAGATCATAAGCAGTGCAGTCAGCTGTTCCTGTAGATGAATTGAGAAACAAGGTTATGGTTGGCCAACCCACAGTCACATTATACACGTTGCTATGGTAATAAACAACATTTTTGACGTGACAACGTCTTATAATTCGATAGAGCCGGCTGCACGCACGAAAAAACATGACTCATGCGGCGTTACCTCGCTCTGAGGCGTTCCATGTAAGGCTTGAAGTGCAAGCGAGAGCGCGGAACGAGCGACAAAGAAGTACAATCGGCCTTTGCGTTCGGCAGCGTTCGACATCCGTCTCTCTCCTACTTTAGTGAGCGATGCGTCTGCGTGGAGTAAAAACTATTAAATTGTAAAAAAAAAAAAATTGACATAATTGTATTTATGCGTACAAATAAATATAACTT